>JAJOOH010014004.1:0-43842 GCA_029582605.1 Solanum gracilifrons | reverse complement strand
GGGCATAACTCGCTCATACGAACTCGGAATCGAGTAAACTCGGTGGCGTTGGAAAGATCGTTCCAAGGGCTTTCTAAACATAACTTGAACTACTCCTGGATCATCCTGAGCTAGGAGTTACGACTGCTCAAAGTTGGCCAAAAACTCACTCATTTCCACACTTAGCCAAATTTCCAGATTTTTGAACTTAGCCAAATTTCCAGATTTTAAATTTTTTCAAAAATGACTATTTCCAAATTTCAAGCTTCTTCAAAGCCACTTCAAATTGTCGAATGTTACATCACAATAGATCACATAACCATCTGAACCCTTGGTAGAGTCAAGACAGGAGTTGTAGTCAACCTAGTTTTCAATTCTGCGAAGCTTTTCTCACAATCATCTGACCACTTAAACTTCACCTTTTTCTGAGTCAACCTAGTCAATGGTGAGGATATGGATGAAAATCCTTCCACGAACCTTCTGTAATAACCTGCTAAACCCAAGCAACTCCAGATATCTGTAGCAGAGGTAGGTCTGGGCCATTGTTTCACTGCTTCTATCTTCTGGGAATCTACTCGAACTCCTTCACTAGTCACAATATGCCCAAGGAAGGCAACTGATTGTAACCAAAACTCGCACTAACTAAATTTTGCAAATAACTGGCGATCTTTGAGAGTTTACAGAACAACTCTCAAATGACTCGTATGTTCTTCCTCATTCCTAGAGTAAATGAGGATGTCATCAATAAAGACACTTAAACCTAATGCTCTGATACCAAGTTTGCCACGCCTCAAGCTACATCTGAGACGCGGACACGGGACCTAGGACCACAAGTGATCCCAAACTAACCCTGCTGGCATGATCACGAACATACTAAATATAATCTGAATAATAGAAACTGTGCGTAAGATATAATCATAAATAAAATGAAAGATGGGGAATACCCATATACTATAACTGAGATAAATGATAACTGATGAGTTTAATACAAGGAAGATACTAACTCAATACAAAGCCGAATCTAACTATGTCTGAAATAAGCCTCTAAACTGACTAGAGATGCTGGGACATGCCCCAGCTAAGTCTAGAAAATCTGAAACTAAAAGACTGAAAACTGAAAGATGACATGACTATTGTCCTCGAAGAATGAGGACTCACCACTGATGCTGCTGAACTGGAGATCGGGAACCGATCTAAACGTGATTTGGATGCTGAGAACCTGAACCTACATCACAAGAAGATGTAGCGCACGTATGCGTCTGTACTTGAAAGGTACTGAGAATGCAGGATAGAGTAAAGCTGAAATAACATATAACAGAACAAAGCAATAAAGCAATGAAATAATCTGAGCATGATATAGATACTGAAAATACTGAATACTGAGCTAACTGATGCAATGACCAAATTAATAACATGCTGAGACTGAATACTGACTGTACTGAAATATGGTTAATGCAATAGAGCCTGACTGAACTGTGGGAGCCACTAATAATCGACAAAAAACCACATGAGCTAAATATGGAGTCCGATGTATACGCCCCATTGAGAAGACCCACTATACCCTGCCAGAGGTATAGAGGCATGCTGGCGTGATCACTAAACTGATGGTGCCCACAGAGGGGACTTACACCTACGTGGCTCGTAGTTCTGGGACTATATAGGTATGTTGAACCCAAGTCCAACTCGGTATTAAACTACTACCAATGAACTAAGTAGTTAACTGGTTATGACTGAATTTCTGTAAATACTGGATAGCTCGAACTGAACATGCAAACTGATAATGCAACAATTAATTTGATAATGATGCATTAATAACTGAGGCATGTGTATGTGAATAACTGAAATATCTGACCTAGCATGTGTAATTCAAGAACTAAAGAAATACATGGCTAGGGTTCTGAAACTCATGCAATAAACTGAGCAATAACATGATAATCTGATTTGGAACATGTTAATAACTAATTCATAATGATCTGATGTAATTCTAGAAACCCTAGGTCTATTCATAATAAGAGAATCAAGAAACTGACTGAATTCTAAGGACCTAATGGGCGAAAAGAACCCACTAGTGAATTCCCACGTACCTGGTGACGAATTCCACTGAGAAATCTTTCGATTTCGAGGATGGAACTGATGGAACCTTGCTGCGTTCTTGAACTAGGGTTCTTGTCCTCTTTTCTCCTCTTTGCGTTCTAATTCTTCTAAGTTTGATTAATGATTTGACTTAGGTAAGTTCTAGTTATGTTTCTAGGCTTAAACTGATTAAAATCTCATGATTTAGGGTTTAAACGACGTATCTTAAGGGTTAAATGAAATAGGAAAAGACCAAAAGACCCCTGAATTAATTGTTGTCGGAGTGACCTACGGATTGGACCTACGGGCTGTAGGTCAATCTACGGTCCGTAGATTGTGTCTGTAAGTCAAGTCTGCTCGACAGGCCTTCAATAAAATGAGCATAAATTTTTACTCGGAGGTTGGAATTTAGCAAACTCGGTGGCGTTGGAAAGATAATTCAATTATCTATCATATAATAGGTCATGGGACACCTAATTCATTTTGTGATAAAAGTTATGACCATCTGAAGTTGACTTAACCACAATTTTCATCTAACTGACTGCTGACCCTCACTTACAGTCAGACCTACGGACAGTGCATCGAATGAAGGTCCGTGCTGGTCGACCGTAGTTTGTGTCAAAGGTTGGGTAAGGTAAGTCTCGATCCACGGATCATGGTCTGATCTACGGACCGTGGCTCTGTCCGTGAGTCGGTTCTTAGCCAATTTTCTGAGCTGGTTTGGGGAGGGGTTGCAGTGGTAAACCACGGACCAACATCACGGGCCGTGGTTTGACCTACGGTCCGTGGATGGCAACCGTGGGTTGCACCTGGAACTTCTCAAAATCTGTATTTTTGGTCCTGTTCGGATACGGGGTGTTACATTTGTAATCCAACTTTTAATTGATATCAAGTTATGATGTTTATTATAGAAATCATTTCCTCATTTCAAAAGAAAAAAAAACTTATTTTCTAGAGGAAATATGTTGCAAAAATTTTAGCTCATCAAATATAGAAAATTAACATTTTACAGAGCACACCGATAGATTCATCAAATTTTTTTCTCCAATTTCACGTAAAAAGAAATTTAACAAAAAAAAAGGAATATTACATAATAATATTGGGGCCGTGCATTACTTTCTAGTATATATATATATTTATTAGAAGAGAGAGTTTGAGGCAGCTTCATGTCAGTTTTTTGACATTAAGTGAAAAGTGTGAGGGTATAATTGCTATAATTGTCTATAAAGCATTTTATAAGATAAAGTTTGCCTGAAAAGGTTGTCTTTTGTGCTTTGATATTTGCACAATATTAATGATTTAAAAAAAGTACCTTCTTTTCTATAAAAATTACGGAAAATGCCCTACACTAAAGTGACAGTGAATATAGTGGGACCCATTGTATAATGCCTACACTATATAATAGATGTGGGTCCCGTTGGCCAATTTTTGTACATGAAAATATTCAAGTGGAAAAAATTATTAACAAACGTGTAGAACTCGAACATTTTGCGATAATTAGTATTGTTTAGTGTTAATAAAATTAATATTAAACTATCATATATTGTATAATTTTGCTCAATGTTTATTATATTTAAGAAAATCAAGGATATTTTTATTTTTTTTGCAGATGTTACACATGAATCTCGGAAGTATACCAAAGATCAAGTAGCAATGTCCATTCTCATTTATGTTGGACTAAACTGATCCTAAATATTTTTAACTAATGCCGAGATTTTATTTGTAGTACTTAATAATTTTCTTTTCGAATTAAGTTTCTCATGGCTTATTACTATGATTCTTGCGATAAAAATTCAATGTGTTTGTGTGTCTTCCACATCATCAAAATATTTATAGTCATAAGACGATCGATGAAAATTTTATGATTCACGGTCACATTTTTTGAAGATATAAATGAACTTACGTTTGCAACATTTTCGTCGGCGATAACAATGTCATCACCGAGAATGGCTTTTTGAAAACCTTTGCCCTTTATATACTTTCTCAGCCGCACACTAGCATACTTGCATATGGTGAGTTAGTTTAAATGCAAGCGTCAAACCATTTAGCTAGGTTGGGATTATCGAAAGAAGAATTCTCTACGATGAAGAGTTCCCTAGCTGGAGGGCTTTGCACTGAAAATGAATGAATGAAATAGTAGAGTCTTAATAACAGTAAGGATCCAACACTTCTTGAAGAATAGTTCAATTATTTTTTTACACTCTCTTTATTCTATATTAACTGAATTTGTGAGACAACGCATACTTATTAAAAAAATAAATTGAAGGACATAATTTAAACCATAATTCCCAATATTATCTTTTGTAAATCATAAACATAATTTTGTAAGTAGTGCAATTTATCTCTTAAAAAATATCAAACTCCATTAAAGAAAAGAGCAAATATGAAAAAAATTTCAAACATCTATCTTAAACTTGGGACGATTCAATTATTTTGAACAATTAAAAAGATCCAGAAAACTCATTTAATATGAAATAGAGAAAGTAATTAAGTAGACGTTACGAAAAGAAAGAGAAAGGTCACAAAAAGAATAAAAACATATTTCTTTTATTTAAATATATATAGTGCAGTTTAACTTAAAATATTTTTTCCATATGAGTTTATGCTATATATAACTTTATCCTAATATTTGTTATTTTGACAGAAATATATTAATAAGTTTAATTTTAATAATATTAGACCCGTGGTGACACGGGCAATTTTTTCTAGTATATATATATATATACTAGATATTAGGAGCCCGTGCTAGCACGGGCCCAATACATATTATTCTTTTTGTCTCAATTTATATGACACATATGTAATTTAAAAGGTTAAATAATTTTTTAATATAATCAAGTACTTTAAATTATATTTATTGTACTTTATATTACTTTTTACGTTATTATAAAATGATATTCTACTATATTATAAAAGGCAATTAACTTGCTCAAGCAAGCAGCAGGTCAACATAGATAAATTATGTTATAATAGGCAGTTAACCTATGTCGCAATTTATGTAACAATGATAGAATTTTGAGAATCAATTAATATTTTATATATTTTTTGTAAATGTTATAAATTGTCAGTTATTGTGATACATAGTACCTTTTATATAATACATTTAAATACATACGCGGATATATTAAGTTATTAGTTATTGTATTTTATGATAATTTAAATATAATTTTAAGTATATGATCAATTTTTTTAAAAATAAGACAAATAAAATACCATCAAACTGATATAATGCGATTTTTATTTGAATTTACTAAAACAATTAGGTGAAAATTTTCAACTAATACTAAAGTTAAATCTTTATTCAATTAACTTTAATTAGATTTAGAGAAGAAAATCGATTCTAGCAACACTTGGCAATCATGTATGCGGACACCAAAGTGATTCATCACAAAAGTAGACTAGCTACAAAGGATAAAATTGTCTTTACAATTAAAAATAGCAAATTAATTTTGATAGATGTACAAATCAAGCCAATGAAAAATGATAAAAATATTAAAATTACAAAAACACCCTCAAGCAGGCATGTTGACCTACTGCTTGCTTGAGCAGGTTAACTGCCTTTTATAATATAGTAGAATACTTTAGTGATAAAAAATAATTAAGAACTACCTACATTTTTAGCTTGTTCCCTAAACTTCTTATAAATATCACCTTTATGAAATTTCCTTGTTCTAATAACCAAAATTAAAGAAATAGCACAACTTAATAATGTAGCCCCAGTAATTATAAGAATGGCCAATTTGTAAGATTCCACTCCAATGCATCTTAAATCTTGACCAATTTTCCTTTTTAGCCCTTTTGCTAACATTTGCTTTGTAGCCACTTTATCATACAAATGTCCAGTTACTCTAACATTGAGCAAATATGCACCAACGGGGCTAGCACCACCACCAAAATTGTACAATGTTGAGTAGTATTTCAACCCGAAAAGCTCTGATATAATCGCAAAAATCAAAGGCCATTGACCCCTGAAGCAGAACATCATTAGTATAGACGCAATGTAGAGGGAGTTGGGGACACCAAACGCGATAAGTAGATGGCCTGAAGATGAGAGAAGGAGGACTAATGTGAGCATCATAGGGCGAGGGAATTTGTACTTTTTTAGAAAGATTTCAGATACAAATCCTGAGACAACTCGTCCTAGGTAGTTCTAAATGCTTACTAGTGACACAACCGTTGTGATACTTTTCTCCGGATAACCTAAGGCTTTTCCAATTTAACCTAAGTTATCGATAGTTGTCAATGTACCTCCCACACCAAATGTTGTCGCGATGAATAGAATGATCATGTCTATGCTAAAAAGCGCTTGCAATATCGTATAATCATTCCCTCTTGGTGGTGGGTTAAACACATTACTAAAGCAAGAAGTTTGCTTTTACTCATACTCATTTTGAGCTAGCTTCTGAGGTTGAGTCAGGTCAACTGATGTCAAATTTTCCTCAAATTTACTTAAAGTTAGCTTGTGGGGCTAAGTCAGCTCCACTGAAGGTGGATTTTCACTAACAACTTTCAAATGAGGGTCATCCAAGTCTTGTTGTTTAACGTACCAAATTTTAAGATCTTCTTGAAACACGATGATTAATGGGGCAAAGAGAAAAATCAACACAACGATTGCACTTCCTCGTTGATTAAACCCGAAATTATCCATACATTTCCATCCAAGTCTTTGAAGAAACTTAACAAATTTAACGTGGTTTGGTCATACCCTAACGATGATTTGATTTCATCACTATAGAGACTGAACATGTAGGTTTCACCAGCCATGGACATGATTAAAAGGTTCGTGAATACCATGAACCATCGGCCTATTAAGACATGGTAGCCGAAACTCGCCATGGAGTTAAGGTCACTATGTCCATTCATCAACTTAGTGTTCACCATTTTTTTTTTTGCTTATGATAAGGAAATATATTTTGTGCGCTTTGATTTGGTTTGAGTGTTTTGTTTGTGTAAATGTTGAGTGCACTATGGGACTACATATATTTGTTTGGCAGTGTGTTAAAGGACTTCTTTTTTAAAACTTCTCATTGTGTCCGGAACTAAGATATTACACTTACTAACTTTGAAAATGAATGATTTTGAACTTTTGATTCGCGTTTGCTCAAGGGAAAACCTTCAAGGTCAAAAATAAAATTAAAATGTTAATTTCTACCCATGGAACAAACGAGGTCAAAATTCAGATCATTCACCTTCGAGGTCATTCTTGTAAAGTACCCGTCTGGTACACGTGCTTTGGGGCGGACTAACCCCAAATTGAGACGCAAAAAGCCCATTAAAGGGGAAAACTATTATTACCATGATAGTTTTTATTACAAAGCTCGAATTTGAGACTTTCTATTAATGATAAAGAATTGATATTTTTCTCGTCACAACTCAGGGTGATAGTATGTGATTATCTAAACTTAGGAATGGAATTTTACACACTACTAAAAAACTATCAAAAAGAGACGGAAAAAAGCGACGGACTGCGTCCCTTTTTTTGCCAAAGCGGCTGAAAAGTGACGCAGTCAATCTCGTCGTTTTTTGGCTCGACTCTAATCCGTCGCTTTTGGTTTATTTTAAGAAAAAAGGTTTTTGTAAAGAATGCGACGCCATCCGTCGATTTTATTATTTTTTATTTTATTTTTAATAAAAAGCGAAGTCCATCGCTTTTATTAATTTTTAATTTTTTTAGAATCTTGAAAAGCGACGGGCTATGAGACGCCGTCCACCGCTTCTCTTGAAGTAAAATTTTGAATAATCCAGAAAAGCTACGGACTAAAGGATCCTGACCGTCGCTTTTCTGGGTTTTAAAAAAAAATTAAAAAAAGCGATGGACTAAAGGACCTTGCCCGTCGCTTTTTCTGCAATTTTTTTACAACAAAAACTATCAGTTTCTGCTGCCCACCTACAAAAGCAAGTCAATTCAATTCAGCCCAATCAAACACAAAACATTATAAAGAAGCTACACAAAATATAAAACAACAAACTTAAATTAACATTCAAAAATATCTAGATTACAACTTAAAGAGTTATAAAGTTTTTCAAAGTTACAAATAGTTCATAAAGACTATAATTTATCAAGATTTCTAAAGCTCAACCTAATAATTAGTTCATAAATTCTATAAATCAAGATTCCTAAAGTTTAAAATTCTACAATAATTCAAGATTTCTAAAGTTCACAACTTAAAGTTCTAAAATTACACAATAATTCAAGATTTCGAAAGTTCACAACCTAAAGTTCTAAAATCCTACAATAATTCAAGTTCTATAAAGTTCACAACATAAAGTTCTAAAATCCTACAAAAATTCAAGTTCTCTAAAGTTCACAACTTAAAGTTCTAAAATCCTACAATAATTCAAGAATTCTAAAGTTCACAACCTAAAGTTCTAAAATCTTACAAAAATTCAAGTTCTCTAAAGTTCAGAACTTAAAGTTCTAAAATCCTACAATAATTCAAAATTTTTAATGCTCACAACCTTATAAAGTTTCAAAATCCTACAAAAATTCAAGCTATCTAAAGTTAACAAATTTAAGTTCTAAATCTCTACAATATTTCAAGATTTCTAAAGTTCACAACCTAAAGTTCTAAAATCCTACAATAATTCAAGTTCTCTAATGTTTCACAACCAAAAGTTCTAAAATCCTACAAAAATTCAAGTTTCCTAAAGTTCACAACTTAAAGTTCTAAAATCAAACAAAAAATCAAGTTCTTTAAAGTTCTAAAATTCTACAATAATTCAAGATTTCTAACGCTCACAACCTTATAAAGTTCTAAAATCCTAGAAAAATTCAAGTTCTTTAAAGTTCACAACTTTAAGTTCTAAAATCCTGCAATAATTCAAGATTTCTAAAGTTCACAACCTAAAGTTCTAACATCCTACAATAATTCAAGTTCTCTAAAGTTCATAACTTAAAATTCCAAAATACTACAAAAACAACTTCTCTAAAGTTCACAACTTAAAATTCTAAACTCTTACAATAATTCAAGATTTCTAACGCTCACAACCTTATAAAGTTCTAAAATCCTACAAAAATTCAAGTTCTCTAAAATTCACAACCTAAAGTTCTAAAATACTACAATAATTCAAGATTTCTAAAGTTCACAACATAAAATTCTATAATCCTACAATGATTCAAGTTCACAACTTAAAGTTCTAAAATCCTACAAATATTTAAGTTCTGTCGCGCCCCGTTTTTTCGCAAAAAGGGACTTTCGACCTAACAACTCTTTTGGGTTTTGGGTTGGATTTGAAGAGTCGTCACTTAACGAATTAAGGCACGTTAGGGCACCTATCTAACCTAACTAATTTTAACTAAAGGTCAACGAACCAGAGATCAGGGTAAGGGTTCAAGTTACCTCGAGGGGAAGGTATTAGGCATCCCTCAAAGTCTACAAATGTGGGTCCCGACCGTATCTCATGCAATTTATGTGGGTGTTACATGTAGCAATTATGGTCACTTCATTTATTATTTATTTAATTAGCATGCTTACTAGGTGATAACTAACATTAGACAATTAAGATCACTTCATTTATTTATTTAATCAATTGAGCATGCAAAACTAGGTGATAACATAATATTAAACAATTAAGGACACTTTAGTTACTTTAATTAATTAGTTAAGCCTGCAAGACTAAGTGATAATATAATCACAAATAAATATTAAACAATTAATAAAGAGATAAGCGAGGGAATAGAAATTGCACAAGTAGATAATCAAATATTTTTTATATTTTATTTAAGCTACCCCAAACAATTATAATTATAAACAAATAAAGGGACAAAAGAAATGGGAGACTCTGAAGGATTTCACGGATCAGCATTCGACTTTTTTTTTCCGATAGGCTTCCGTGTAGGGACAGACAAAACCAATGTTTGTCGCTTTAAGCCTGAGTCGATGTCATCATATTCGTAGGGCCTAAACTTCCCCTACCCCACCACCGCATGTTTTCGTCCTAAAAGGTGCTTATCATCCCGACTTAATGTCCAAGAGACATTGGACTACTAATAAGGAGGTTTTAGACTAAAAATAAAATAAAGGTTCCTAATAGGCCCACCTAGAAATCAAGTCAAACAAATAGAACGTTCATTTAGCATATAAAGTCTCAAGTTGGCCTCTAGATTTTATTAAACATGCTTTCAAACACACATAATAGTGAAAGGATTTCATGTTAAGTGTGAACATATAACCAATTAGCAATTATTAAAATAACAATTAGAAAGGGCGGAAAATTATGACAAAATGCAGACTTATTTAGAACAGTAGCAAACTTATTTATTAATTCAGAGATTTATTTTAAGTAGCAATCAATTTATTAGATGCAGAAATTAATTAGTAGCTGATTTTATCAGGACAGAATAGTTTAAATAGAAATATATGGGCATAATATTTGAAAGCAGTAGCCGATTATTAATGTTTATTCTAAGTGGCCAGAAAATAATTATGCCATTGAACAGTGGCAGAAAATTCATAACAAAATGCTATTTAGTTATTGAACATGCCGAAAGTTATTAGAAGCCTATAGACATGTTATCCAAGTTAACACGCTGACAAAATTTAAACTAACTGATTAACATGCTACAATTTTATTAGCAACCTAAAGTTAATTAGAACTTGACTAATTAACAGGATTAAGTTATTAAAACATGCTGAAATTATTTAAACTGATTAATTTACATCGATTCTATTAGATGAATCCTATAGGCATGTTTTTCTAATGACAAGCTAAATATATGAACATTTACGGGCATTTTATTGACATACAGACATTTAATCCAATCCTACAGGCATGGCTTCTAAATATTTTCAATGTGAGACAAATTATTGAGCAAAGCAGTTATTTATTTTACAGGTTTATACATTTTAGGGATAATGCATAAGTACCCCCAGCCTATGCCCGAAATCCCAGAGACACACCTAACCTTTACTAAGGTCCTATTACCCCCCGAACTTATTTTATATGTAATATTCTACCCCATTTTGGCCTACGTGGCACTATCTTGTGGGTCCAGTGCACGTTGACAAACTTTTCAAGGATCGTGCCACGTAGGCCGAAAAGGGGTAGAATATTATAGATAAATTAAGTTTGGGGGTAATAGGACTTTAGTAAAGGTTAGATGTGTCTCTGGGATTTCGGGCATAGGCTGGGGGGGGGATACTTATGCATTTTCCCTACATTTTATAGAAGAAAAATGTGATTCACCAAACATGGCGACATAGATCAACATGTAAAGGTCATACACTTCGATTATTATTATTATAATAGGATATTACAAATATTTATTGACTTATTTTAATATGTAATTAGTGAGCATCGAGAATGAATAGCCAATCACAAAACATGCTTACAATTTACACGCCATTTAAATACCGACAAGATTATCTTCTATTTTATTTTTTATTAGATTTAAAGTGAGGAATGAACGAACGATTAAATCACTTTCCTATAGACATGCTTTCTAACAACAAGTAGGTTGCGATAAAGTAACAATTAGCACATAAAACCCCTCTCCCCCTTAGGCAGTCCCCTAAATACATTTCATATATGAGTTCAAGAGTTATACAAATACTACAAATCGAAATAAAGAATGAATACAAAATACAAAAATTAAGTAATATCGTCTCATGGCGACTCTTCAACTTGAACTTCAAGTTCAAAACATGTTTAACAGAATAACACCCAACACGAGATCATAGCATGATAATAACTGATAAATAGAAACATCCAAGTTATTCACAGCAAACATACGAATTTCACCAAGTCATATAAAATCACACATCGGAATGAAGGATAAGGAAACTAACCCGGGTGCTTCCTTTTATTTAAACACACAACGATATTCAACATAATGCAGGATGAAGCTTAAACTAATGGAGGAACAACTAACTAGTTAAAGTAGAAATATTTATCAGCAATGAAGTATTAGCAGCAATCCAATTGAAACAACAACACAGCAAAGAAAGCACTTTGAATGTTGCAAGAGACTAATACTTTTTAAGAGTAGAAAGCAATATTTTTAGATGAGTTTTCTGATTGTTCAAGTGTTAAAATCGTGGTCCCAATAATGAACTAAGGGGTCTCTTTATATAGTCACTAAGGTACGGGCAAGTAAGGAAAGGAAGATAAAAAGGGAATCAATTAATATTTTTCTTATTTTAAAAGAGCCAAATCAAATTTATTTTTTAACTTATTTTTACCAAATATAAGAGCAACTAAATAAGACAAGGATTATCAATTAAACAGTAAACAATGAGCCACGATCAACATATAAAAGCAATAATTTCCCAAATCAAATATTCACCTTATACTAGATTACCATAAATAAATAAGTAATAAACTATTTAGGACAATAATTAAGGAGGAGGGATCAATTTACAGCAAACTATTAACTTATCAAATTAGCACTGAAAATTTATACCCGCTTTTTATTTATTAATTTGAGACTTACCATATGCAACTTTCAAAATCAAGGAATTCGATTAGTTAAATTAACCTGTAAGTAAGCTATAATATCTCAACTATTAATGCTATATAACAAACAACTAAAGGAAATACAACTATAGGCATAACAATTACCATATGCAATCACTTACCGATTCCAAAGCATATCAATTAGTGAATTCATTTATGCTCTAATTGATTTAAACATGCAAGTTGCTTCTAAATTGAATGAGAATCAACACTCAGATTAATTAATGGGTTAAATATCAAGATTAACAAGAGTAACCAAGATAACAAGCAAATTCAAAGACAAGTACGAGATATTCATATTAATCTTTGAGAAGAACAATGGCACATATAAATCTTGAGCAGAAAATATCCTTAGAATGACTGGATAACAATTAATTTAAGCAAATTTACATGAACAAGTAAAATTTGCCAAGTTGTTTCATGCATTAAAAGATATCAACCAGTAAACAAGACATGAGATGAGTGTTTAAAGGACGTACCTGACCGGATCCTTATCTAAGCTTTGGAAATTTTATCGGAATTTACTGCTACTGCTGGCCGGAGAAGAGAGAAGGCACAGGTAGGCGGATGTTGTCCGTTTGGAGCTGCATCATTTTCCCGGCGCTGCTCGATGCTGACCGAAGTTTGTCAGTGGAAAATGATGTCTGTGCTGGCTACTGCCTGGCGGTTGTTGCTACTGGAGATTTTGCCGGTGGCTGCTATTGTTTTGCTTGCTGGAACTTCGCCGGTCGGAGGTTATTCTCGCCGGTGGTTTTGCCCTTGCCTGGGTCTCCCTGGCGTTGCTCGCTGCTGGTGGCTCGTGGGATGGAGGTCGCCTGATGGCTCACTATTGTCACCGGAAAAAGAGAAGAGAGAGGCAAAGGGAGATCTCGTCGGTTTACGAGGAGAGGAGGAAGAGAGAGGACAGCGGCTTGGAGAAGAGAGTAGAGGAAGAATGAATATCATTTTAGGGTTTTGGGTCTTAATGGATAAAATAGGAAAGAGATGGAGGAATGAATTTGGACCCTTGATTTAATTTAAACCAACGGTCAAGATTAACTCTGATGGATGATTAAAATGGACGGATGAGATTGAATCACTTGAAATCTGAATTTTGTAATCAGAACGCTAAAATTGAAATAAAAAATGGCTAGAGTTGAAAAAATGCAATTTTGAATTTGGATGGCTAAAATTGAAATAAATTGGATAGATTAGGCTACAATTTAAATGATTTAAGGGAAACTTAAGGAGAAGCTATTCAATTAATAAAATACTACATATATTGTAATATTTTCATATAAATTATACACATCTAAGTTTTAAAACATTTAAATAAAGTAATTATTTCGAGTTTGACTATCGATAAATATAATAATAAAATAATTTAATGATAATTAAAAATATTTTTATAAATCAAGCATACTAAAATATATAATTTTTAGACAAAATCGAATAAAATTTTAAAATCGACATATATTTCAAAAATAATTATTTAATCGAATAGCATTTCAAAAATGATTAGAGGTCAGTCAAAATTGGGTGTCAACAAGTTCTCTAAAATTCACAACTTAAAGTTCTAAAATTATACATTAATTCAAGATTTTTAACGTTTCACAACCAAAAGTTCTATAATCCTACAAAAAATCAAGTTATCTAAAGTTCACAACTTAAAGTTCTGAAATCCTACAGTAATTCAAGATTTCTAACATTCACAACCTTATAAAGTTCTAAAAAATACTACAAAAATTCAAGTTCTCTAAAGTTGACAACTTTAAGTTCTAAAATCCTAGAATAATTCAAGATTTCTAAAGTTCACAACCTAAAGTTCTAAAATCCTACAATAATTCAAGATTTCTAAAGATCACAACCTAATTAAAGTTCTGAAATCCTACAAAAATTCAAGTTCATAAATTACGATTTAATAATAATTTAACTACATTGAACTAATTATATTATAAATATATATTTATAATTACTTAATAATTATATTTATTATTACTAATATATCTAATTAATTAGTTTATAAATACTACATTTCAAGATCTACAAATGTTCAACCTTAATTAATTCATAAGTTTTAATTAAGTTTAAGATTTCAAATAATTAATTATATTTCTAATTAAGTTCAAGTTATTATAAATTAAGTTCAAAGTTATAGTTAAGTTCAAATATATCAAGGTCAATAAGATTTTAAGTACTTCAAAGTTCGGATTAATTAAGTTCAAGTTCTAATTGAGTTCCAACTAATTAAGGTCATCAAGAATTATTTATATTCAAGTTCTAAGTTCAAGTTCAAGTTATATATTCAAGTTCATATAATCTCTAAAATTAGTTGAGGGACATATTATGTATTTACTTTTGTCCGAAATTAAAAGAAGTTTCTCTATAAAGTATACTTTTGTATAATTTTTTCCGATTGATCTAGTTATATGTTATAAAATGTAACATCTCGCAATTTGAAATAACTAGGAAGAAGCTAAGAAGTGGAAATAGTCATTTTTGGAAATAATGAAAATCTGAAAATCAGTTGAGGTAAGGGAGTGTGATATTCCAAAGACAACATTCAGGACCCGTTATGGTCATTATGGGTTTCTGGTCATGTCATTCGGTTTGACTAATACACCTACAACGTTCATGGAACTTATGAATAGAGTTTTCAAACCTTATTTAGATATGTTTGTTATCGTCTTTATTGATGACATACTAATCTATTCAAGGAATGAAGAAGATCATGCTAGCCATCTCAGAATAGTTATTCAGACTTTGAAAGATAAGGAGTTGTATGCTAAGTTTTCTAAATATGAGTTTTAGCTTGATTTTGTGGCATTCTTAGGCCACATTGTGTCTGGAGAGGGGATTAAAGTTGATACTCAGAAGATTGAGGCAGTGCATAATTGGCCTACACTCACATCTCCAACTGATATTAGGAGTTTCTTGGGTTTGGCTGGTTATTATAGAAGGTTCGTAAAGGGGTTCTCATTTATTTTCTCCTCTTTGACCAGTTGACTCAGAAAACAATGAAGTTTCAATGGTCTGAAGCTTGTGAGAAAAGCTTTCAGGAGTTGAAAAAGAGGTTGACTACTGCCCAGTTTTAACCTTACCAGAAGGTACTCAAGCTTTTGTAGTGTATTATGATGCATCTATAGTTGGTTTGGGTTGTGTATTAATGCAGAATGACAAAGTTATAGCTTATGCCACCATACACTTGAAAGTTCATGAGAATAATTACCCAACCCATGACTTAGAGTTGGCTGTTGTAGTATTCGCTTTGAAGATATGGTGTGATTACTTGTATGGTGTTCATTTTGATGTATTCACTGATCACAGGAGTCTTCAATATGTGTTCACTCAGAGAGAACTTAATCTCAGACAAAGGAGGTAGTTAGAATTACTCAAGGATTACGACATGAGTATTCTTTATCACCCAAGTAAGGCTAATGTTGTTGTTGATGCTTTAAGCAGGTTGTATATGGGAAGTACCTCCCATATTGAGGAAGAAAAGAAAGAGTTAGAAAAAGATGTGCACAGACTTGCACGCTTAAGAGTCCGACTAATGGATTCCACATAAGGAGGGGTAGTGGTGATGAATGGGGTTGAATCACCATGAGTGTCAAAAGTGAAAGAAAAGTAAGACCAAGACCCAATTTGGCTTGAATTGAAGGCAAATGTTCATAAGCAAAAAGTATTAGCTTTTGAACAAGGGGTGATGATGTGTTGAGATATATATGTAGATTGTGTGTACCTATGGTGGATGGACTCCAAGAGAGGATAATGGAGGAAGCTCATAGCTCCAGATATTCCATTCATCCGGGTTCCACAAATATGTATCGTGACTTAGAGAGGTGTATTGGTGGAATAGCATGAAGAAGGGCATTGCAGAATTTATTGCTAAGTGTCCAAATTGCCAACAAGTTAAAGTAGAGCACCAAAGGACCAGTGGTTTGGCTCAGAATATTGAACTTCCAGAATGGAAATAGGTAATGATTAATATGGACTTCATCATAGGGTTACCAAGGTCTCGTAGGCAGCATAATTCTATTTGTGTGATTGTCGATAGAATGACAAAATCAGCCCACTTTTTATCGGTGAAGACTACCCATTCAGCAGAAGATTATTCTAAGATATATATTCAATAAGTGGTAAGACTTCATGGGGTTTTGGTCTCTATTATTTCAGATAGAGGTGCGCAATTTACTGCATTCCAAAAGGGCTTGGGTTCAAAGGTGAACTTAAGTACTGCATTTCATCCTCACACAGATGGGCAAGCAGAGTGCACTATTTAGAACTTAGAAGATATGTTGAGGGCATGTGTGATTGATTTCAAAGGAAATTGGGATGATCACCTACCTTTCATCGAGTTTGCTTACAACAATAGTTACCACTCTAGCATCCAAATGGCTCCTTATGAAACTCTTTATAGGAGAAGATGCAGATCTCTCATTGGATGGTTGAAGTTGGTGAAGCCGGGTTGATAGGAACATATTTAATTCATCAAGCTATGGAGAAGGTGAAAGTGATTCAAGAGAAGTTGAAAACTGCACAGAGTCATCAGAAATCCTGCACTGATGTTAGGAGAAGGGAGTTAAAGTTCGAAGTAGATGATTGGGTATATCTCAAAGTTTCACCAATGAAGGGTGTAATAAGGTTTGGTAAGAAGGGGAAACTTAGTCCCAATTGGACATTATCGATTGTCCAAGAGGATTGGCAGTGTAGCTTATGAGTTGGAGCTACCACAAAAGTGAGTTGTACTTCATCCGGTCTTTCACATCTCTATGTTGAAGAAGTGAATGAATGATCCTTCATTGGTTATACCAACTGAAAATATTGAGATCAAGAATAGCTTATCTTATGAAGAGATTCCTGTTCACATTCTAGATCGCCAAATTCGCAAGTTAAGTACTAAGGAAGTAGCATCGGTCAAGGTCCTTTGGAGAAATCAATTTCTGGAAGAAGCTACTTGGGAAGCTAAGGAGGATATGAAGAAGATATATCCACATATATTTGAATCTGGGGAAAATGCAGACCAAGGTACTAATTCTCTTCTTAGTGCTCTTTAAATTATGAGTGAGTATGTTGCTTGTTTGCATTTACTTGTTGGATGTTTAGACTTGATGTTACACCCTTAGCCTAGTAAAAGTAATATCATTTGAGGATGAATGTTCTAAAGGGGGAGATATTGTAGCATCTCGCAATTTGAAATAACTAGGAAGAAGCTAAGAAGTGGAAATAGTCATTTTTGGAAAATGAAAATCTGGAAATTTGTTCAAGTTAGGAAAAGTTGAGATTTAGGTCAACTTCAAACGGTCATAACTTCTAGCTCAAGTTGAGTTAGAGGCACTTCCAGATATGGTAAGAAATAGCTTGGAATAATCTTTCCAACACCACCAAGTTTGCGCGATTCCGAGTTCGTATGAGTGAGTTATGCCCATTGGATGTTGGGCTGTTCAAATAAGGAAATTCAATCCGGATTTTAGAAGGGCATTATGGTCTTTTCACCACCCAATTAATTAATTTCATTTTTGGTAATTAAGTTGGGGTTTAAACTGAGTGGATTCAGTTTACGCTTTTGAGAAACAAGTTAGGGTTTTAGAGAAGAGAAAAGATGAGGAGAAAAGAGAAGGAGAAACAATGAAATCATCAAGTTCTTCAAGCTAACATCGTGGATTTCATCGGGGGTGATCCATACAAGGTATGTGAGTTCACACAGCGTTGGGTTCGTTCACCCACGTGTCAAACATGTTTTATTCAGTGTAATTTGATCCTAAAAAGATTGAGAATTTGATGTTCTTGAGTTGTATTCTTGAATTACTTTCGTTCTTGAATTTGGGATAAGATTGAGGAGTTCTTGAGAGTTTAAGAACGATTATTAGAGTTTCTTTGAGTTAGATTCTTGTGTATATATTATGGGTACCTGAATCTAAAGAGATATTGAGAAAAATAATTGAAACTAGGCGAATTGGGGATAGAAAATGAAGATGGAAAAAGTCGGGCAAAACTGGGTACCAGGTCGATGCGGACCTATTCCTCAGGATGGACAAAATTGCTCCGTGTTGCAAAGAGGTCACGGGACTCTCTGCCTCAAAAGTTATTTCGTGACCAAATAATTTAATGCATCTCCGCATCGTGGACTTGCTTCCATACAGTGATTTCTTGATATTTTCTCATGTTTAACTATCTAAAAACACTCTTATTGCTTGCTTATTTCAGCTGTTAGGATGATTGAGGGTTTTGTCCCGACATCCCTTAGAGTTTAGAGGCTTCATAGACATAGTTAGTTGGTATTAGTTCATGAGTCTTTACTTTTTCTTTTCAGTTAAGTTGAGACTTGAATTGCCACTTTGGCAGTGAATGTTATTTATTACATTCTAAGTTATTTATTGAGCAGTTCAGTTATTCTTTTAAAGTATATTTATCTTGATTAAAGTCTTCCGCTGAGTAAGTAATTCAAGTCAAGGGTTCTCTTGGGGACAAAAATGGTTCTCGAGTATCAGCCACGTCCAGGGTGTAGGCTCGAGGCGTGACAAACTTGGTATCAGAACCCAGAGTTCAAGAGTCTTAGGGAGTCTATGAAGCCGTGTCTGTAGAGTCCTAGTTATGGGTGTGAAGCACACCACATCTATAATTAGGAGGCTGCAACATTTAGGAAATTCCTTCACTTATTTCTTATTCATTTCATGCATTAGAGTTATCTCTAAAAAGTTTCTTTCTAACTCTTGCTTGCACGTAACCGTTTGTGAGTTGGACTATTTTGAGAGTGCTTTCGTGGGGCATTTCTTTCCTCGTGAACTAAGAGAAGCAAAGAGATGGTTGCTTACATGAGGAGCAGGATGAGTTTATTCGTTGTTTGGTTGACTCGTCTATCAATTAAGGAAGGCAAGATAGCTATGCTGATAGGGGATATGGACATAGCAAGGCTGATGATCCATGTGCAACAAGCTGAGTAGAACAAGCTGAGGGATAAGGAAGAGTTTAAGAACAAGAAGGTTAAGACAACAGGGAATCAATCCGGGCAGCAAAAGAGTAATGCGAACCGGTCTTATTTCCAACATAAGCAGAAAGGACCTACTACATCATCTGCTAGTGCATATGCACCAAGGAACAAATGTGAGTACAATAGTCAAAATTCTAAGAACTTCAAAGCTAGACCTGCGCATTCGCAAGGTACTAAGGCACAAGGGGGTACTAGGACTCCTGCATGTGCTAAGTGTGGTAGGAGCCGCTCAGGGATGTGTCGTGATGACTCCACTAGTTGCTTCAAGTGTGGCCAGAATGGTCATTTTATGAGAGAGTGTCCTAAGAGCAGACAAAGTATTGGTAATAGGGGCATTAGAGCCCAGTCTTCTTCAATTGCTCCACCAGATAGAGCTGCACCTAGAGGGGCTACTTTCGGTACTGGTGAAAGAACAAACCGCTTGTATGTTATCAACAGTCACCAAGAGCAAGAGGATTCGCCAGATATTATTACTGGTATGATCCAAGTCTTTGACTTTACTGTTTATGATTTTCTAGATCCAGGAGCGAGTTTATCCTTTATAACTCCATATGTTGCTATGATTTTTTATGTTATTCCTGAGCAACTTAGTGATCCATTCAGTGTTTCTACACCTGTTGCTGAGTCTATCTAGCAGAGAGAGTCTATTGTGATTGTCCCATTTCCGTCAATCAGAAGACTACCATGGCCGATTTAGTTTAGTTAGACATGGTAGATTTTGATGTCATTCTTGGTATGGACTGGTTTCACGCCTGTTATGCCTCAGTTTTTTGTAGGACTCGAGTAGTCAAGTTTCAGTTTCCAAATGAGCCAATCTTAGAGTAGAAAAGCAGTTTAGCAGTGCCTAAGGGCGTTTCATTTCGTACCTTAAGGCAAGAAAGTTAGCTTCTAAGGGGTATCTCTATTACTTAGTCCGAGTTAATGATTCTAGTGTTGAGATATATCATATTCAGTCAGTTCCAGTAGTAAAAGAGTTCCCAGAAGTCTATCCTAACGATCTTCTCGGAGTCCCTCCTGAGATAGAGATAGACTTCGGTATAGATCTTCTTCCAGATACTCATAAGAAATCTAGTCCGCCATATGGAATGGCACCAGAAGAGTTGAAAGAGCTTAAAAAATAGTTCAAGGATCTCTTAGATAAGGACTTTATTCGAACAAGTGTCTAACCTTGGGGTGCTCCGGTCTTGTTTGTGAGAAAGAAAGATGGTTCCCTTAGGATGTGTATAGTTACCATCAGTTGAACAAGGATACCATCAAGAACAAGTATCCTCCTCCAAGGATTGATGATTTATTCGATAAACTTCAACGTGCCACTTTTTTTTCTAAGATAGATCTCATATCAGGCTAAGGGTAAGGGAGTGTGATATTCCAAAGACAACATTCAGGCCCGTTATGGTCATTATGAGTTTCTGGTCATGTCGTTCGGTTTAACTAATGCACTTGCAACATTCATGGACCTTATGAATAGAGTTTTCAAACCTTATTTAGATATGTTTGTTATCGTCTTTATTGATGACATACTAATATATTCAAGGAATGAAGAAGATCATGCTACCCATCTCAGAATAGTTCTTCAGAATTTGAAAGATAAGGAGTTGTATGCTAAGTTCTCTAAATGTGAGTTTTGGCTTGAGTGTTTGGCATTCTTAGGCCACATTGTGTCTGGAGAGGGAATAAAAGTTGATACGCAGAAGTTTGAGGCAGTACAGAATTGGCCTAGACCTACATTACCAACTGATATTATGAGTTTCTTGGGTTTGGATGCCTATTATAGAAGGTTCGTGAAGGGGTTCTCGTCTATTTCGTCCCCTTTGACCAAGTTGACTCAGAAAACAGTGAAGTTTCAATGGTCTGAAGCTTGTGAGAAAAGCTTTCATGAGTTGAAAAAGAGGTTGACTACTGCCCAGTTTTAACCTTACCAGAAGGTACTCAAGGTTTTGTGGTGTATTGTGATGCATCTAGAGTTGGTTTAGGTTGTGTATTAATGCAGAATGGCAAAGTTATAGCTTATGCCTCCATACACTTGAAAGTTCATAAGAAAAATTACCCAACCCATGATTTAGAGTTGGTTGATGTAGTATTCACTTTGAAGCGTCATTACTTGTATGGTGTTTATGTTGAGGAATTCACTGGTCACAAAAGTCTTCAATATGTGTTCACTCAGAGAGAACTTAATCTCAAACAAAGGAGATGGTTAGAATTACTCAACGATTAGGATATGATTCTTTATCACCCAAGAAAGGCTAATGTTGTTGTTGATGCTTTAAGCAGGTTTTCTATGAGTAGTACCACCCCTGTTGGGGAAGAAAAGAGAGAGTTAGCAAAAGATGTGCACAGACTTGCACGCTTTGGAGTCTGACTAATGGATTCCACAGAAGGAGGGTGGTGGTAATGAATGAGGATGAATCATCATGAGTATCAGAAGTGAAAGAAAAGTAAGAACTAGACCCAATTTTGCTTGAATTGAAGGAAAATGTTCATAAGCAAAAAGTATTAGCATTTGAACAAGGGGGAGATGGTGTATTGAGATATCTAGGTAGATTATATGTACATATGGTGGATGGACTCCAAGAGAGAATCATGAAGGAAGATCATAGCTCCAGATATTCCATTCATTCGGGTTCCACAATGATGTATCGTGACTTGAGAGAGGTGTATTGGTGGAATAGCATGAAGAAGGGCATTGAAGAATTTGTTGCTAAGTGTCCAAATTGCCAACAAGTTAAAGTAGAGCACTAAAGGCCCGGTGGTTTGGATCAGAATATAGAACTTCCAGAACGAAAGTGGGAGATGATTAATATGGATTTCATCACAAGTTTATCAAGGTTTCGCAGGCAGCATGATTCTATTTGTGTGATTGTCGATAGAATGACAAAATCAACCCACTTTTTGTCGGTGAACACTACCCATTCAACAAAATATTATGCTAAGTTATATATTCAAGAAGTGGTAAGACTTCATGGGTTTTTTGTCTCCATTATTTCAGATAGAGGTGCGCAATTTACTGCACAGTTTTGGAAGTCATTCCAAAAGGACTTTGGTTCAAAGGTGAACTTAAGTACTGCATTTCATCCTCAGACAATGGGCAAGCAGAGTGCACTATTCAGACCTTAGAAGATATGTTGAGGGCATGTGTGATTGATTTCAAAGGAAATTGGGATGATCACCTACCTCTCATCGAGTTTGCTAACAACAATAGTTACCACTCTAACATCCAAATGGATCCATTTGAAGCTCTTTATGGGAGAAGATACAGATCTCATATTGGATGGTTTGAAGTTGGTGAAACAGGGTTGATAGGACTAGATTTAGTTTATAAAGCTATGGAGAAGGTGAAAGTGATTCAAAAGAAGTTGAAAACGGCACAGAGTCGTCAGAAATCCTACACTGATGTTTGGAGAAGGGACTTAGAGTTCGAAGTAGATGATTGGGTATATCTCAAAGTTTCACCCATGGAGGGTGTAATGAGGTTTGGTAAGAAGAGGATGCTTAGTCCCTGGTATATTGGACCTTATTGAATATCCAAGAGGATTAGCAGTGTAGCTTATGGGTTGGAGCTACCACAAGAGTTAGCCGCAATTCATCTGGTGTTTCACATCTTCATGTTGAAGAAGTGCACGGGTGATCCTGCATTGATTATACCAACTGAAAATATTGAGATAAAGGATAGCTTATCTTATGAGGAGATCTATGTTTAGATTCTAGATCGCCAAGTTCCAAGTTGAGGACTAAGAAAGTAGCATTAGTCAAGGTCCTTTGGAGAAACCAATTTGTTGAAGATGTTACTTGGGAAGCTGACGAGGATATGATGAAGAGATATCCACATCTCTTTGAATCCGGAGAAAATGCAGACCAAGGTACTAATTCTCTTCTTAGTGCTCCATGTTGTTTGTTTGCATTTGCTTGCTGGGTGTTTGAAATTGATGTTACACCCTTAGACTAGTAAGAATAATCTCATTCGAGGACGAATGTTACCAAGGAGGAGATATTGTAACATCTCGCAATTTTAAATAACTAGGAAGAAGCCAAGAAGTGGAAATAGTCATTTTTAGAAATAATGAAAATCTGGAAAAACAAAATTAAATTAGGAAAAGTTGAGTTTTTGGTCAACTTCAAACGGCCATAAATTCTAGCTTAGGGTGATTTAGAGGCACTTCCAGATACGGTAGGAAAGATCTTGGAATAATCTATCCAACGCCGCCAAGTTTGCGCGATTCCGAGTTCGTATGAGTGAGTTATGCCTATTGGAAGTTGGGTTGTTCAAATAAGGAAAGTCCAATCCGGATTTTAGAAGGGCATTATGGTCTTTTCACCATCCAATTAATTAATTTCATTTTTAGTAATTAAGTTGGGGTCTAAACTGATTGGATTTGGTTTACGCTATTGAGAAACAAGTTAGGGTTTTAGAGAAGAGAAAAGAAGAGGAGAAAAGAGAAGGAGAAGCAATGAAATCGTCAAGTTCTTTAAGCCAAGATCGTGGATTTCGTCGTGGGTTATCCCTACAAGGTCTGTGAGTTCATACAGCATTGGGTTAGTTCACCCACACTCCAAACATGTTTTATTCAGTGTAATTTTGTCCTAAAAAGATTGAGAATATGATGTTCTTGAGTTGTATTCTTGAATTGTTTTCGTTGAATTTGGGATGAGATTGAGGAGTTCTTGAGAGTTTAAGATCGATTATTAGAGTTTCTTTGAGTTAGATTCTTGTGTATATGTTATGGGTACCTGAATCTAAAGAGATATTGAGAAAAAAGAATCGAATCTAGGCGAATTGGGGCTAGAAAACAAAGAAGAAAAAAGTCGGGCAAAATTGGGTACCAGCGCGGACCTTTTCCTCAGGATGTACAAAATTGCTCTGCGTCGCGGAGAGGTCACGGACCTCTCTTCCTCAAAAGTTATTTCGTGACCAAATAATTTAATGCATCTCCGCGTCGCGGACTTGCTTCCAGACAATGATTTCTTGATCTTTTCTCATGTTTAACTATCTAAAAACACTCTTAAACATCATGAGATATTTCCTATCACAAATCACAATTCTTGAATCCATAATTCAACTCAAGGATCAGTTAAGAGTGAAGTCAAGAGAAGTTAAGAGACAAGTTAAGAGAAGTTAAGAGTCAAGTCAAGAGAAGTTCATAGAGTTTTTCTAAAGTCTTTTACAAACGTTTTAACTTTGTTTTAAGACTTGAGTATGAGTTGAGTAAAAAGCAAAGTTTGAAGTTCATTTCTTCAAAAAAGTATATTGGGACTATGTATTCCCAAAAACTAAAATGTTTCCACATTTAAAGAAGAAAGGAAACTTTATTTTTCAAAAGAGTCTTTGAGCTAGTTTCAGTTAAAAAGTAAATGTTCTCACATTTAAGGAAGAAAGGAAACCTTGATTTCCAAAAGAGTCTTTGAGCTAGTTTTTCAGTAAAAAGCCTTTGAGCTAGTTTTTCAGTAAAGAGCCTTTGGGCTAGTTTTCAGTTAAAGAGTAAATGCTTTCACAATTAAGCAAGAGAGGAAACTTTGATTTCCAAGATAGCCTTTGAGCTATGTTTTTGAGCAATTATCTCAAATCACAGAAGGAAGTATGGTTATTTAAACATAAGAGCTAGTATCATATTTTAGGGTCATGCTCAGACAACTCACATCCCCCATAAACCATGTAGCCACCATGGGTAGAAAAGGGTCATGCTCTTTAGATGATTCCTTTAGTGCTTTCTAGCATAGACTAGTGGATCCACTTAGTAGTTCAAGTTCTATACCCATGGCAAGGTATAGGACGGTTTTGGTAGGGTGAGGCAAAATGTTGTATCATTACAATAGCTCTTAAGTGATGGTTGTCAGTTAGAGAAACTCCCACAACAGTATTTTGTATTATTGTATACATAGATTACTTGTATTTTCATATACAAACAGAGTTGATATTGTATCTTTGCATACATTCAAAGTATTATTGTATTTGTAAATACACAGAGTTGATATCCATATTTTAAAAGCTTTTCTTTATATTGCATTTATGTTATTGCTTTATATTGAAATGAGTTCAGTTCAATTGAGTTAAGACCATGTTTGTTCTTTCAGTTCCTTTCAAGCTTATGTCTTGTTTTAGATTTCCCCTCGCATACTCGTACATTCAATGTACTGATGCCATTTGGCCTGCACTTTATTATGATGCAGACATATGTAACCAGGATCAGCATCCAGCGCATCGTTGATCCAGTTAAGCACTCGTAGTCAGTTGGTGAGCCTCTTTGCTTTCTGAAGGATCCCTTTTGTTATGTTTTGTTTTATTACTTGCTTATTTCAGTTGTTAGGATGATCGGGGATCTTATCCCGACATCCCTCAGAGTTTAGAAGCTTCACAGACAGAGTTAGTTAGTGTTAGTTCATGAGTCTTTACTTTACCTTTTTAGTTAAGTTGAGACTTGAATTGCCAATTTGGCAGTGAATGTTATTTATTACATTCTAAGTTATTTATTGAGCAGTTCAATTATTCTTTTAAAGTATATTTATCTTGAGTAAAGTCTTTCGCTGAATAAGTAATCCAAGACAAGGATTCGCTTGGGGCCAGCAATAATTCTCGAGTGTCAGTCCCGCCCAGGATGTAGGCTCGAGGAGTGACATAAACCTACTCAACTTGCTATCACAATAGGTAATATTAGAAATTTGAGGGAAAAAAAAGATAGACAATTATGCATCACCATTCTTAAAATGTATGTTACCACATACATTTTTTCACTTACAAAACAAACAAAATACTACTACAACAGAACATGAAACCATTAACCTTAGAGGTCACAAATCACAACAGCAGCAATAGAAGAAGAAAAGAACACAATATGAAAATGACATTCTTATTTCAATATTCTACACAACAAGTTTAAGACAAAGAACTATATACATCTTTAATTTTAAAACCACAAATTACCTTCTTCTTTTTTTCAGTGTAATGACGTGTTCTCTTGTAGTGTAACAATACCCAATTTAAAATAAAACCTTAAAATCAAAAATCTCAAATTCTCTAACTAACTAATAATAATCAAATCAAATTAACAATAACACAACCCAACAAACTAAAACAATAATATACTAACCAACAAATCAATTATAATTACTAGAATTGAAAAAAAAAAACTAAAATGAAACTCAAACCTTAACAAAGAAGAGAGCAGTGGCGGGCAGCGAGCGGCACGACGGCGGCGCAGGCAGCGACGACGACTGTGGGGGCGCGGACAGCCGGTGGATATGATAGAGAGAAGGGAGAGAATAATAGAGAAAAGAGAAGAAAAAAGAGAGAAAAGAGAGGAGAAAATGAGAAAATCCAAATCTGTCTTAAAGATATTTTAAGAAAAACGACGGACAACGTCTCTTTGTCTGTTGCTTTTTTTAAAATAGTTGACCAAAATTTTGATCAAAAAGCGATAGACTAAGAAACACCGTCCGTTGCTTTCTTAAATGTTTGACCATATATTTTGACTAAAAAACGACGGATTAAGAGATGTCGTTCGTCGCATTCAAAAAAATAAGTAATCAATTAAATTAGTTAAAAGTGACGGACGGTGTGGTTATATTTTAATTTATAAATAATTATTTTTAATAAAAATCTACGGACACTGTCTCTACCTATATTAAATAATTAATCATTAATTATATATATACTCGGCGCAAAAATCTACGAAAAAAGGCGACGGACTAAGAGATGTAATTCGTCGCTTCTTGTAAAATAATTTTAAAAATAATTATTTTTATTAAAAAGCGACGAACAGTGTGGCAATGGCGTCGCTTTTTTTGAGTGACGTCGTCTGTCGCTTTTCTTTTCGTCGTTTTTTAGTAGTGACATTGACTTGATAGTTGACCATTAAAGAAGAAAATTATTATTACAAATGATATTTGTTTTTATTTCAAAGCTCAAATCTGACACCTTTTATTAATGATAGAGGAATTTTATTAGTCTCGTCACAACTCCAACTGATAATGTTAGTCTGATTATTTAAACTTAGGGCATCTCCAACCCTACCCTCTATTTTACTCTCCAAATATAGAGTTCTCTATTTTTTCATTCAACTCCAACACAATTCTCTATTGTACTCTCTAAAAAGGAATCTTTTTTCTCTCCTCAATATTATATTATTATTTCTATTTCATTATTATTTTCTTATTTCATAATATAATTTTCTTTTCATTTTTTCAAATAATCACATTGTATAATTTAGATGTAATATAAATTTTCTTTTTCAATTGTTTTATTTAATTTAAATTTTATTTTTATTTTTATTCTAAATTTCTAAATAACATAAATTGCAAATAAATATTATATAATATACAAATTAGTAGACATAAATTGCAACCAAATTGTTATGATAAATTATTATGTTATGTATTGTGTTATCTCGTATTTAAATTATTATGTTATATATTGTATTTTTAAATTAAAAAATTCATCTTATCATTTTAATTTTGTGCATTCATTATAGTGACAATTAATAATAATATCAAATCAAATTAAAGTGTCAAAAAAAAAAATTTAAATAAAAATATTATTAATTCGAGATGAAAATAGTATATATTAAAATAATATATTTTTAAAAAATATTATATGACATTTAAAAAGAATTACGTATATTAAATATTTAATTAATGGTCTTATATGAAAAATAATGTGTTAATTATAAAATAATAAAAATAATAATAAAATAATCAAAAAGTGAAATAGAATATGAATAGTAGTTCTTCAAAGTTAAAAAACTACTATTCAACTCTCTATACATGAAGAATAAAAGTGAAATTTAGTGTGATTGGAGAATCCATTCTCTATTTTACTCTCTAAATATAGAGAATAAAGAGTAAAATAGAGGTGGATTGGAGATGATCCTATGGGAATTTCACACTGACTTGATAGTTGGCCATCATTTTTTGCGTTTGCAAAGTGGAGGGGACTTCTAATAATGAAAATGACAACTTAAATTTTCTCCATTTTAAACGCGTGAGTAAACTAGGTGTAGTACAAAATGAGAGATTCTATGTATCTGTACTCGTGAATATCAGCATGCTTGGAAAGTAGGTGGATTCAAAATTTAAAATTTAACGAGTTTTATTTTTTATTATTAAATTATTATATTTTTAAAATTATAAATTTAAAATATATACTTGTTTTTTTTTTAAACTGTAAAATATATACTAATAACATTCATATATATATATATAGTTATGCTCTGCGAAAATATATTGATCCAAATTGAACCCGACTTTATATCAAAGCATAGTGACTTTTTCTATGTAATACGGGTCGGGTTCATTGGTAGGATATTGCAATTTTGGTTTAAATGGGTTTATGCTCTTTTTTATTATTTACTTGGATTCAAATATCGTGTGTCGCAAATACACTTTCGGCTTAGAAAATATTCAGTGAAATAGTGATTTTTTTGTTACAAAATAAAGAAAAGTTATTATATATGCTATATCATTTTCAATGGTTGAACGACTTTTTTATTAGTACAAAACTTAAAAATTAATTTGATTTTTTATATGATTCTCAGTAGTTAAGTGACTTTATGTAACCAGTCAACTCGAAATATAATATTAAATCTTATTTGTAATATTTTTTTTAATTTCCTGGTCCGAATTTCTGATTATATCACTATTTTTGACATGGTGTGTGGGGTGGGTGAAGGGGGCATATATAATAGGGAAAAAGAAATTTGGTACATCTCTTTTAGAATTTGACTAGACACTAGATAATATTTGTCACATTTCTTCAAAGAATTATCAAATGTGTCTTTGTTTACGTGTAATAATAAGCAAGATAGTAATATTTGGTATTTAGGAAAATTCCATACCTCACTTTCCTAATTTGTTGGGTAGGTTTTACTAGATAAGGAAAACCTAATTTGGAGTTTTCATAATCAATCATTTTCCTTTTCCACTATAAAAGTGATCTAGATGGATGTATGAAGAGTTTATATTGGCCAACAATATAGCATGTTTAAAGTTATGTTGTTGAGCTATATCAAGTTGCATTATAGTGCTCTTGATGGATGGATGAAGAGTTTATATTGACCAACAATATAGCATGTTTAAAGTTATGTTGTTGAGCTATGTCAAGTTGCACTTATTACAACCCCAAAAAATTAAGTTGTTGCTTAGTGATAAGTATCGTTTAATTTTTAATAAGCGATTTTAGAATTGATCTTTGGAAATAAAGTCAAACTTTCTAGACAAATTTGAATTAGTCGAATCTCAAACTAAGTACATGTACTGAGGTGATCGAGCAAAGAAAAATCTAGCACTCATCGCGATCGAGGGTGGAGGTAAAGGTAAGGGAGGGGGTACAATTGAATTCTTCCGGATGGAAATCACACCACCAGCCAACCTAAGCCCGTTAATTAGTAGGGACAGAACTAGGGTAGCATAAGGGGGTTAATTTGAATCCTATTCATTGAAAATTATATTCCTATATACACGGTCAACATTACTTTTTATGTAAATATAATTGACGATGTTGAATCCTTTGAGACTTTTTCATATGTTTATTTCTTTATATTTTGAATTTCTTTAAACAATATCCTAATTCTGTTGGTTTTTAGTCTCCCCCATAGCCATGTTAGTACGACGTCATGACCCCCTTAAGGTCCCCTCCAACTTAGCCAATCGCGCATGCTATCACTTGCTTTCAATTTTTGTTAAAGAGTATAAAAAATTGGGACCAACAATAATGTTAATACTTTGGTACAAATTAATGAACAATTTTATCAACAACGTATGGTGGTAAGTTGATTAGGATACTTTCATGCTTAACTAAAACTTTCAAGATCAAGTTATGTTAGGGAGCACATCCCTGAGTCTTACGCAACTTGAATTTAGGTTAAATAGGATCATTTCACGCTTAACTAAAACTTTCAGGATCAGGTCATGTTAGGGAGCGCATTCCCTTAAATGAGTCTTACGCAATGCGATATGTTAATGCATTGGTATACACATTCAGCCAGCTGTGTCACTATGCACTAACATAATATTTTCAAACTATTTTATCTTAAATGACCACTCATCTAATCAATATAACATTGAAAGGTAACAACAACAACAACATACCCAGAGTTACCCACTAATGGTTTGGGGAGGGTAGAATGTACGCAAACCTTACTCACACAAGGTTAGGTAGAGAGACTGTTTCTGATAGACCCCTAGCTTGGGAAAAATGTTTTCAAAAACAGCAAGAAGAAACTTACCCTTACTTACATTATCTTCTGCCTGCACAAAAGTTTATGGTTTGAGAAGCTCACATTGTTATATTCTTTGGAGATATAGCAACAGGATAAAGGTCTGCAGTTACAGCTTGCATGGATGATTGTTACCTATTGTAATGTATTGTTAGTATAAATACAACATTTTATTTTAAAGACAACTACATATCTAGGAGTTGACTTTGATTGAGGTCTCTAATTAAGAATTAAAGAATACTTACCACTCGACCAATAATCGTTGTTGGTTGATTTGTCTATTGTGATTTCTGCTAGGGTGCAATCATCAACAAGAATCTTTCTAGTTGGAATATGAACTCAATTGCAAAAGAATTACAGGAGCATAATCATAATTGATACAAATGGTGAAACAAGAGGGCTAATTTAGTTGCAACATCATTGGTCAGAAATCAGAATAAAAAATATATTAGAACAGCTAATAATAATGTAAATGCAATATAACAAAGATTATTTGCTTACTGATAGTACTATTAGGTTGAACCCATGAATCATTCCAAAAATTAATATAAGGTTTCCAAAATATATCCTTTTGACAATAATTCCAGCCTAATAAAATATTTTTCCAAACGCTGGTAGTGGCGGACTTGCTATATGATGTTGGTGTAACATATTGATTAAGTAAGATAGAGACCCACAATTGTGTGCGATTATTGAATAGTCACCAAGAACTACATGGTTCTTGAGACAGAGACTTTGATACCTAAAAAAAACCCTCTTAGGCTCATAGATAGTATTCCAGCAAAAAACATGCTAACGTGATTTGTGATTCTTTTCTATGTTGACTATTGGATCACATTTATCACAAGTTTCACGGCCATATTGAATATCACTAACTTCCACAATTTACTATTTTTCTCAAAATCAAGTAGATCATATGGAACAGCCGAACAGGTACTTGTAACTGCAGTGTATCTAAATTGTTGAGATGCAGCATTTGTCTTTCATTCCCAGAAAATTGTTGGGATGCAGCATTAAGTCTTTCATTCCCAGAAAATAAGATCTCAAGAGAAATTATTGATAGCCAAATGCACTCCAAGCATTTATCAGAAAGTTTTATCTTCTATTTCTATTTAAGACAATTCAAACGTGTAAGGATCTGATACAACAACATAAAACTCACATTTCTAGAAAGTCATAGTACAACTACACAATAGAGTAGCACATGCCACAAAGAACTCAAAGTGATTTACCCATATTGCTTGGCTTTTGCTTAATCAGCCTTGTGGCGAACAATCCCTTTTTCAATACCCAACCTTTGATCATCGTCTGAGAATTCACTGCCTGGTCGGTAGGCACAAGATACTGCGTTCATTACCACAACATGGGTCCAATTCTCCCACTTCTGCATATATCCAGCAAGCTCGTCATTCACTCTCCAAACATTCTGCTCCACCTCCAAAGACTTTCCAATTCCCTCCCACTTCATCTTCTTCATCCATTCCTCAGTTGAAAATAATGGAAAAGAAAACAAAAACAAACCTCATATGCAGCTGCAATTTCACGAAACCTGTTTTCTGCTTCTTCTCTATTGTCAACGTTCTTTTCAGGATGCCATTGCAGAGCAAGCATTTTGTATGCCTTTTTGATCTCTGATACAGATGATGTCTTTGACACTCCCAATATCTTGTACCAATCCTTCCGTTGACTCAATTTTAATGATCTCTTAGCCCTCATCAGCACTTCACGAATATTCCTATCCTATAGAAGTGTACTTCAGATTATTTGACATCCATATCAAGGCTAAAAAGATAAAACCTTGACAGAAAGGATCACACACACATGCGCACACACATATAGATGGATTCGTATGCAATGAAAATATCAGATAAGCAACAAGAAATCGCTTGAACAAAAACCAAGCAAACTTATTTTTTAGTCAAAAGGAAGGACCTAGCTCACTTCAACTTGGAGACATGGATTGTGAATTTTTATTTTCTTTTCCTTTTCATATGCTGACTTTTTTTGTCATGCCCAGTGGCGGAAGCACATGCATTTCAATGGGTGTATATTATGCATATTATACCATTTATCATTGGCTTCTTCCTGGGTTTATTCCTTTATATTTTGACACCCCTTGGTGGAAATCCTGGCTTGGCCACTAGTCATGGCTATCACAAAACTTGCAAAATCTAATCCTTGTTACATGCAAAACTCAAACCCAACCCCCAAAAAAAGGACATCATATCAATTTATCCACAATGTGATGGCATGATCAAGTTGTCTTGCCAATGTCTTCTCTCATCTTAGATACAGTATAACTACATGAAGAAAGCTATAAACAGGGAAAAAAAACAAATAACAAACAAAACCACCGAGAAAAGTTGCCAACAAACCTTTGGAGATTTTTCAGCTGCTTCTTTCAAATCTGCAACAGCTCCCTACCAATATTCTGTTAGAAGCTTGGCTTCACCCCTCTGTAAAAAAAAAAATATGTCCCAACTCAATGATTCAAGATATTTTTATAGCGTAACTTGGTCTAATAGAATTCGATCATCCTAATTTAACTGTATTTGTTTAAAGGTTGAAAACAATAGAAAGCGGATAAGCATAGAACTGCACCAGCATCAATAAGCTCTCCATCAAACTCAAGGGCTTCTGAACAGGTTGATATAGCATCCTTCCCCCTACCAAGCTTCACCAAGACTATACACAAACCAAGATGAAGATTTACATTATGTGCAGAATGGTTGGGGTCCAACGCCAGGGCTGCTTTGATATAGCAACAGATAAAGGTCTGCACTTACAGCTTGTATGGATGGTTGTTACCTATGGTATTGTATTGTTAGTATAAATACAACATTTTATTTTAAAGACAACACCATATCTAGGAGTCGACTCTGATTAAGAATTAAAGAATACTTGCCACTCTCAACCAATAATCGTTGTTGGTTGATTTGTCTATTGTGATTTCTGCAATCACCACAAGAAACTTTCTAGTTGGAATATGAACTCAATTGCTAAAGAACTACAGGAGGATAATCATAATTGATACAAATGGTGAAACAAGAGGGCAAATTTAGTTGCAACATCATTGGTCAGAATCAAAAATATATTAGAACAGCTAATGATAATGTAAATGCAATGTAACAAGGATTATATATCAATTAGTTGGTTATAAGAATGGTTGGGGTCCAACGCCAGGGCTGCTTTGATATAGCAACATATAAAGGTCTGCACTTATAGCTTGTATGGATGGTTGTTACCTGTTGTATTGTATTGTTAGTATAAATACAGCATTTTATTTTAAAGACAACTCCATATCTAGAAGTTGACTCTGATTAAGAATTAAAGAATACTTGCCACTCTCAACCAATAATCGTTGTTGGTTGATTTGTCTATTGTGATTTCTGCAATCACCAACAAGAATCTTTCTAGTTGGAATATGAACTCAATTGCTAAAGAACTACTGGAGGATAATCATAATTGATACAAATGGTGAAACAAGAGGGCTAATTTAGTTGTAACATCATTGATCAGAATCAAAAATATATTAGAACAGCTAATGATAATGTAAATGCAATATAACAAGGATTATATATCAATTAGTTGGTTATTAGGATTAGGTATGATTTTTGCAACAACAATGCATGACAAGATAACTCAACCAAAATTTAGCGGCTAGAGGTGGAAATATTCAGAAATTTGTCCCTCTGGCAGTGAGACATTACAACTATGCCTCGATTCCAAACAAATTACTACTCTGCTACTGCCAGAATTCCTGTGTGAAGCCCCATCAGTGTTACAACATAGCCCAAGGGTCACCTGGAAGATTTGAGTCCATTGCACTTTTGTGTACTTCAACCTTGGCATATAGGATTCGAGGGAAACATTGACATCTTCCTGGATTGTAGGCATATCATTAAGCATAGGAGGAAATCTCAAGTTATAGAGATCACCGAGAGTAGAATTAACCAATAAAATGATATGTTGTGCAGTACGATCATCTGGACCAGCTCACATAAATTAAGCTAGGAGCCGTTCCACTGATCTACAGCTGAAGAATCAACAGTGTACTAGTTGTAAACTAGTCGTAATTACTATGTACTATTAGTCAAACAACAATAAGTAATCAATCAGTTGTTAGCAAAGTAAATGGCGCGCTTCTCTAAGGACATGAAATAAATAAACTGACGGCTTCGATAAATACATTCAGAACCCAAAATTTAGCAGCAATAAATAAATTCATTAAAATGAGAGGTTGTTACATAATCTTCGACAGAAGAAAAAGAAAGAAAGCATATGCAAGTACTAAGTAAGTGAATTAGGTGAGATGAAACTCTCCGCATAAACAGTTCCACGCTTAGTGATATTACATTTAGGGCATAATTTAAATGGTCCTCTAGATGTCGTGAATATAGAATTACAACATCTGTTACCTTTGCACTGTAGTAACACTTCACAGTCTGCAAACATATATTTTGGTCTGGCTGAATGGAAAAGATTAGTATCTCGTATTTCAATCAACTTAGTCCAAGATTCCCTGACACCATAGTCTTCCATTATCCACAACTTAAAAGTGCCGATCCTGCCCTCCGTCCAATGATTATGTGTAGAATAAAAGCAAAGCATTCCTCTCAATACTGAAACACCATGGTCGATGATGTAGTAGCGGGGGCTTACACCAAACATTTGCTCCAATAACGGTACCTCCCCATACACCTCATTTGAAATATTAAATGAAACGGTAGTATAATATCCAGAGCATGACATAGCAAGCCAATGAAATGCTCCATGTAGAAATGCCAAATAATCCATACCACTATCCATAAAACCCCTAACAGGCTTAGGCTTAATGCCAGTAGGATAACCAATTCTTCTCCAGGAACCACTCTTTAGAGAGAATAATTGAATCGAAGTATAAGAACTATCAATTGCATTCAGGCTAATTGCAAGGATCTTATAGTCTTCACTAGTTGCATCATATTCCAATCCACATACACAAGTCCTCACTGGAAATTCTGGATGGGGAAGTAGTCTGGATTCTCTTGTGGACGGGTTCCACAACACAAGTTCCTCATAGTATCCTCCAGAAGAAACAAGAGTAAGAACCAATCCATCACAAGAACAAAATATTAAGGCAATCTTTGGTTTGCAGCTTGAAGGCCAATCAAGCTTTCGTTTATCCTCACGCATCGATAAAGAACAAGTATAGAAGTCAAAATCCTTCATAAATAACCTTTCGATGGTAAGAAGTTTTTGGGATTTTTGGTCATCCCTGTTATGAATATAATGTGTCCTCCTAAAGTAAGGATCATTAATTAATGACTTCCAAAATTTTGAAACACATTTGAACCGAAGAAGAGACCGCAAAGGTAACCTGCGGAGTATGTCCATCATTATTTCCTCTTGGAAATGAATTCTTGTGACCTACCTATACATGGAGTATATCAAAATGAAGAATAAATATTAAAAAAAGAAAGCTACAACAACTAGAGTTAGTTCAAGCACAATGTAATTTTTAGAACTTATGAGATTTTTATGTTCAAATTGTATGTCCAAATAAAACATGTGATATAATTCAGATATAAGAATTGAAGTGAGAAGTGACCTGATGAATCTCCATCTGGTGTGTATTATCATTTGAAATGCTCTTCCCTGAAATTCAGCCATTAAAACACACACATAGCAGAAAGAAAGAAAGAAGGGATACCTTTGCAAATTTGATTCTTCTTCTTCTTCTTCTTCTTGTGTTGGCATCTGGAAAGATTGAATTTTCGGGTAGATTCTTCTTCTCCATTGCTAATCTGATCAAATTTTTCTGTGTTGGTAATAATAATATTAGGTTTTAGAATGGATTTCTTCGCTTTTCTATTTGCTAAATTTCCGTGGCCATGGGAGGCTGCGCACTTCTTCTTTTGTGCCATCTCAAATGGGTTTCTGGTGCCAGTTTAGACGCCCCAATATTACAATCTTAAATATATATTCTAAGTATTTATGAGAAAATGCCACAAGTGGTTTTTGAACTACCGGACTACCTCTAAAATAGTCCTTAACTATACATTTATCATATTTAATCTCAAATCTTATCAAATTTGATCTCTTAAAATACACTTAGCGAATTTAGATCTTTAACTATTTTAACTTTTGTCATATTTAGTCCTTTAACTATACACTTGTCGGTTTTACTTCTGTTTTAAGTACTTAAAAACTCATCAGTATGTTTATTTTTTTTAATACAAATATTTTATGTTTACATTAACGAAATTCATGTCTCCATGAAATTAAATTCTCAACCCATTTTTTCAGTTATTTCTTTTTCCTACTGCTTTCTTTTTTATTACTATTTTTATAAAATCAAACAATAACCTACTTGTTATACGTATCAAATTTGGGAATTTGTCAAAAAAAAAATCTTCTTCCAGTTATATTCTCTATTTAGATTTCTATATGCATGTCAATAATTATTGTATGATTATTCTATTTTGTAATTATAATATTTACACATTTTTTGTTTTGACGCACATTAGGTGTTTAAAGAAATGTGTGACTAGAAAGTTAGATTTTATTTGCTCAGTTTCAGTAGTAGAATTTATTTTATTTTATTTTTTTGGGCAAATTACAGAAATCACATACTTTTAAGGCAAAATTACAATATATCCCTTAAAAGTTTATAATTACAGAAATCTCTCAAACTGATACAATAATATAAGCATTGATTATTAATCTGATGCGCGAGATACATTAATCGTTAAGTAAGATACATTACATTTTATACATGATACACTAATCTGATGCGCGAGATACATTAATATGATGCGCTGATACATTAATTTGATGTGCGAGATACACTAATTTGATGCATGAAAATGAGAGGTTTTGGAGATTTGTAAAACTTATAGGAAATAATGGTAATAAGTAAACTAAAAGGTGGATTTCTGTAAATTTTCCTATTTTGGTTTTTGCTAATGAGAATGAATAAGACGTTCATAAGATTGTCCACGCGGGTTGATCCATTTGTGAAGATATTCTATTATAATTCTTAACTTACGACTTTTGGCTTGTAAGTCATAAGTTATAAGCCCATCCAAATAGAAACGCAAAATTTGACCAATAATAGATCATTTAATTTTCACTTTCACTCAAAATTCTTAATTGTGCTAAAAATTAAAAATCAATATTAATTTTCAAACTTGATTGAAAAAATAGATTTTTTTTTTGAACAAAAAAAATTTAGGGGTTTGTTGGTGGAAGGGGGGGCGCCCTGCGGTGGGGGTACCTGAAAACAGATTATTTTTTTTGGAAAACTAAAAAAATTTAGGGGTCAGTTGGTGGAAGGTGGGGCGGGGAGGGGGAGGGGGTAAATTTATTTTTATTTTTAGAAAAAATCAGATTTTTTTGTTTTTGGAAAAAAAAAATTAGGGGTAGGTTGGTGGAAGGTGGAGGGGGGGTGCCTGGGGAGGGGGTAATTTTTTTTTTGAAAAATAGATTTTTTAAATGAGTTAGAACCATTTTACCCAAACCATATTTCACGAAATCCATATTTACCCATACCTATTTGGGCTGAATTGTAATCCAAACCATTTTTGTTCAATCTATATTCAATCCATCCAAATCCGATCCAACCCAACCATTTGCCACCCCTACTTCCACTATGCCTTATTGTCTTTGATTTATTTGTAGAATTTTCTGCTCTACGTCTTAATTTCATATTCAGAACTCCAAACAAAAACTAAGTGATTCAGATAATAATAAAGTAGAATATTCATCGAAAATAAGGCACAATTTTAGCAAAATAGATTTGCAAGTCTATTCATTTTACCCCTAGCAAAATAGTGAATGAATAAGGAAAGTAGGTATATGTGAACTGAGGGAAGTCACCCGATTTCGTGGTGTGCATAGTTCATAGGCGATGGCAGATTGGATGAGGACATGTTTCAAGAGCATAGCAAGTAGACAATATCTCTCAGCCTAATAGTGAAGAAGTTTTTGCCTATACTATTAGGAAGAAATTGAGATAGGCAAAGCAAAGCACTATATGGATAATTCAAAACAATAATATACATTTACTAGATCGACACCATCATTACAAAATAATAGTGGTTGACATAACACTCTGTATGTATTAATTTCAAATTCTGAATCAACTTCTGCGTGACGACGTCACACCATGGTGTTCAATCATTCTCTCTTGAAGTGACTATAGTGTCTTGTATCACTTGACTCTCTTGTTTAAATTTCTTGTATAGCATAATTTTTTCTTCTCAACACCAAAATCAATGAACAATGGTACCTACAAATGTAGCACCACTAATTATTTAAAATGCTTGTTTATAACATTGTACCCCAACACAATTCAAATCTTCTCCATTTTTTCTAGTGAAAAATCCCTTAGTTTTTAATTGTTTCAATGCTTCTTTATCATATAAATGACCAGCAACTCTCACATTGAGTATATATCCACCTATAGGACTAGCCACAGAGCCAAAACTATACAAAGTGGCATAGTACTTTAGTCCAAATAATTCCAAAATTATCCACAAAATCAATGGTCATTGAGCTCCAAAACAAAACCCCATGAGAACAGAGGACACATAGAGTGAATTTCGAACACCAAATGCAATGAGAAGATGGCCAAAGCACGAGAGTAGAAGCACGAAAGTGAGCATCAAGGGGTACGAAAAATTGTATTTGTCTAACAAGATTTTCGAGGCAAATCCTGAGGATACTCTTCCAAGGTAATTCCATATGCTCACTAATGACACGAATGTACTGATGCTTGAGTCAAGGTAGCCTAAGGCCTTCCCAAATTGACTTAAGTTATCGATCGATGTCAATGTCCCTCCAACCCCAAACTTTGTAGCTACAAATAGAATCAACATGTCAATGTTGAAGAACGCTTGCAAGATTGTGTGATCTTCACCTCTTTCAAGTGGATTAAGCGCGCTCTTAAAGCACAAACTCCAGTTTGTTTTCGATAAAGGGGATTCTCCACTTGAATTGACGCATTCAATTGTGAAATGTCACTAGAGACTAGTCCTTTTTTGGTCTTCCAAATGTTAAATTCTTCTCTAATGACTAAAACCAATGGTGGAATATTAGAACTAGAACAACAACACCACTTATCTATAAAGCATAAAACACATACCGATAGCAACATTCGGAGGACGCTTTTGTTCACCTTTATCTTAGAGAGCATAAAACCTATTCTGCGTTGGAGCATTCGCATCTGAACCACTAGGATGAACTTGCTTACCCTTTCTTCCCTTAGCCTTCATCTTAGGCAATTCCTCATTTTGTGGCCATTTTCACCACAACTAAAGCAACCCTCCATACCGGTTAAACACCTATTATCATGTCTCATTCCACATCTAGCACAAGTAAGCCATAGGAATTCACTACTAATTCCTTACGGTTTAGGGTAGACACCCTATCTTCACTATACTTAGGAGCATTGGAGGAGTCTTGTCTGGAAAAACCTTTGTCGATGCTTAGGGCGACCATGTCCATCGAACCTTACATGAGGGGAATTATCATCAGCATGAGTCATAAGACGAGCAATATCCATGTCACCAATGATCATGGCGGTACGACATTCTTTCACTACTAAATCGGACACTCCCGACACAAACTTACTAATTCTCGACCTAGAGTCGGCCACTAAAGATGGAGCATACTTAGACAATTGAGTAAGCCTCAATGCATATTCCTTAACACTCATATTACCTTGCCTAAGGTTAATAAACTCAAGCACTAAAGCCTCTATCATCTCAAGAGGGAAGAACCTATCAAGAAAAGCCATTTTAAACCTTTCCCACTCTATGGGCCCCATTCCTACCGGTCTAGCTTATGTCCATTGATTGAACCAAACTTGAATAACTTATCTAACTTGGTAAGCGGCCAATTTCGCCTTCTCCGCCGGAGTAACCCCCATAATGTCTAACACTTTATTGACCTCATTTATGAATTCTTGAGAATCATCCTCAAGCTTTATACCATAAAATTCCAGAGGGTTCATCCTCATAAAATCCCTCACTCTTGACGCCGTCGTACTCACATTTGGGTTCACGGGAGCTACCACTTCCCTATTGGCTTGGGTCGTCACGACTTGAGCCAACACTTGAAAAGCGGACCTGAACTCCGCATTAGTCACATTCTAAGACATAGGGTCAATTAGAGCTTGGGGAGGAACTTCTTGATCCATGTTGTCTTCTTCATTCCTTCTAACATTAGCGCTTGTAGTAGTCATATCATGTAGACCATCGGGTAAGGATTAGGAGAAAGACCTTATAGAGTTAAACTCTATGGCACGACTTAGCGAAATGAAGAAGTGAAGTTTCTTAAGCATCTAGTAGCCTCGCATTCATAAATGTGGCGCGCTTCACACTTATGAACAAGACTCTACTTGACATGGTTTTGATGCATCCTAGAACCATTCTAAACATTATGCTCTGATTACCAAGTTTGTCACGACTCAGGGGTACACCCTAGACGTAACTTAGCGTATAAGACTCCGAAAAAACTCATACAATAAACTTAGCATATCATAACATAAGATAATGGAAAATGGTGCGGAAATTTAAAATATTTGTTCTTAACATCAAAGTTTCATAAAACGAAAGGGAAGTCTATTACACTTGTCTCAAACCATCTAATACTTGAAAGTCTTAGGGACACAGCCCATACAATAGTTCAACACATAAAATAAAGTCACAAAGGAAAGGTGGCCAAATCCTCGATGGAAGTCAATATCGTCGAACCCTATATTTGGTAAGAATGTAGGCAAGAGTATATGTTAGTACAAAGATGTACTAAATATGATGGCTAGTATAAATTATCAACATAAGCATAACATAGGCATTAGTCAACATAAGACGTAAACCATAATCATAAGAGGTAATAACATAAGTCATAAGCATATTCAATGAACATAAACCATCATATCATAATAGGAACACTTCTCAAGTAACCTCAACTTATTCTTACTCAAGACTTGGGTCATCACCTCTATTCATACATATCAAGAAAGGCAACTCAAGCAACAATCCAAGCAAATCTATCATCATACAAGTAATCTTGTCAAAACATACTTACAATACTTCCTTGAAGTAATCTAGTTTCATCATAAATATGCTACTTTGATTAGGGATTAGTCCCTCATATTCATATTATTCATGGAAGAGTATCTCTCTACTAGTACAAGATAAATCATTACTCATGAATGGTTACAATTTACAAATTCAAGGCTACCAAGAAAAATCAACTCATCATGCTAGACCAAGCTATCATGGAAAACATCCTCTCCTGCAAGTCCAAGCTACTCAAGGAAGGGTACTATTGCTCAATCCAAGCTATCATGAAATGGTGTGGCCTCACCAAGTCATGCAATCATTCTATTATACTAGTCCAAGCTAGCCTTTGAAAGGGTACGATTTCTCAATCCGACGCTATTCATGAGATCTACTACTCAAGCTACCATGCATGTTCTTGTCTTACCAAGTCAAGCTATTCATAAAGAGATATCATATCACTACTTCAAGGTATCATAGTTCATACATGCTTTGATTCATTTTAGGTGAGCAAACATTTCTACCTAGAATCATTCTATGTAAGTAAACCTTTCACATTATTCTTTCATACATATATAATATAGGTCATGTGGGTAAATCCTTCCACAACAACTCTATCTACAATTCAACAATCATATAAGCTTCATTCTCAAAGCCTTAACATTCATAGTTCATCATATTAGCTTTACTCTCAAAGCCCTAGCAATCAACATTCATAACTATAAGCCTTACTCTCAAAGCTATACTTCTCATAATCATCACATATGCCTAGATATCAAGATATTCTAATCACATGCTTCATTCTTAAGCAATTCTAATCATATATCATCATATAGGCTCAATCTCAAGCACCACTAATCATGATTCATCATGTATACTTTAATCTAATTCAATTTATGTATATATGCTCGACTCTCAACCAATCTATAATGCATATCATCAACCTTAGAAGATCACATCTAAATCCTCAATTTCCCCTTGCATGGCATAAACCCAATTTCATCAATTCTAGGTTAGAAACAAGGTTAGGCATGGGTACATGTAAATTCATACTATAAACATGTAATATTATCAATTTAATCATAAACAACCACAATCCATTCAATTGGATCATAACCCATAACATTAGAAGAAACTCTAACTAGAATTGAATTATTCTTCTAAATTGGGGAAATCATGGGGTTCCATGAATCAAAGGTTCCATGGATGAATAATCCATCATACCTTGACTACAAAGTCTACCAATCTTGGAAGAATGGAGACTTGAATTGACCTTGCTTGAACCATCTTCTTCGTCTTCAACTTTCTAGAGAGAGAATTATTTAAGAGAGGAACCCAATTCTTTTGGTAAGTTGAGAGAATGACTTGAATGACTTAATTTAAGGGTCTAAAGTACTTATATATGTGGTTTAGGTTAGGGTAAAACTACACCACTTAATTCTAATTTAATCCAGAAAGGACCCTTGTGACCGTAAAATAACCGCCCAGTCACCAACCAGAAACTACGTCGACGGGCCATGGATGGACCTATGATCCATCCTGGTCAAACGTGGTTTGGTGATAGAGATTTTTATGGCCACCTAGGACCCCCTAACCATAGTCGTGGACCTATCCATGAGGCGTAGGTGTAACACCCCAGAAATTTTTTCGAACTAAGACTCGAATCGTTCATCGTATTGAGTGAGATTTTGCCAAGGAATTAAAATTTCTTAAGTGTTAATTTCACTAGATGTAGCACCTTTGAGTTCAAAAAAGAACTAAATTGGAAATAGCAAAATCTGAAATTTTGCAAGTTATGCTTAAGTATAAGTTTTGGGTCGACTTCAAACGACCATAACTCCTAGATAATGGTGATTTAGGTGTGCTACAAGATACCGTAGGAAAGACCTTTGAATTATCTTTCCAACGCCGCTGAGTTTGCTAAGTTTCGAGTTCGGATGAGTGAGATATGGCTTTTTGAAGTTAGGCTGACCAGTTAAGGAAAGTCAAAACCGGAAATAGTGAGGGGTATTTTGGTCTTTTCCTTACCCAATCAGATTTAATTCGTTTTTAGTTAATATTTTAGGGGTCTAATCTGATTAGGTTCAATTTTATAATCCTAGTTTATGCCTAGGGT
>JAJOOH010014003.1:0-51907 GCA_029582605.1 Solanum gracilifrons | reverse complement strand
GCAACAACCCCCCCCCCCCCCCTCAAGGACCAACTAAGGGTCCTTGAGGAGGACCCTAAAGCCTAACCCCCAAGACTCCCCAAATCTGCCCAAAAGTGTGAGCTATGTATGGGACCTATGGGGCGTAGGTCCATCCATGCTACGTGGGTCTAGCTTGTGGGTCAAGGCCTGGAAAATGAGCTGCAGGACATGCACCTACGGACCTGCAGGACGACCAGTAGGCCAACTTATGGACCATAGGTCATGGGCGTCAGTCATGCCTGCATAATCTGCCAAAGACTCGGCCAAGGGAGGGGCAAATAAGGTAATTCCTTTTGAGGTTAATTTGAAGTGAGGTCATTTTATATTGTTTATTTATACCTATATATTGGTTTTAAGCTATTAATTAACCTTTATACTCCATAAATCTCAACTACCCAAATCATAACTAACTTTACCCCCAAAGTCTTCTCCCAAAAACTCCATTGAAGAACAAGAGGAAGAACAAGTTAGGGCTTGAAGGAGGGGGATTTATCACATGATTTTGGTTGGATTTCTCCATCTAAGGTATGGTAGTCTTGATTCATGGAAAACTTTCGTCCATGGAGTCCTCAAACTTTCAATTTCACAGTTGGAAATTCTCCAAAACATTGGGTTTTCACTCTAAGTAATGAATTCATTCTAAACACGTTTTCAATGATTTAATTTCCATATATTATGATTGAATTGCTGTTTTATGGTGGTTTTATGATAAATTCTCCCATAAATCCATGAATTTTTCCAAATCTCTTAAATTTGATCTTAAAGTGTGGGTATTGAATGATATTAATAGAATGTTATAGAATCATGAATATAATGAATTTATTACTTGAATTATGTATTAATTGAGGAATTTCTATGCTTTTGATGTTGAATTTCCTCCAAGAACACATGAACCCTCATGTCCCCAATTTGTGACTTTGTTAGGAGGGTGAATTGTGGTGAGATGAATATTATGAGATTCTGTCGTAATTGTTGAGTTATTTGAATCATGTTGTCTTCCATGTTTAATGTAGTAACCCTAAATGTGATTGGCTGAGTGTGATCCTTTATACAAGAAGGGTAAAACATAGACTTATGCCTAATTATGGCTTCATGTGTATACTTTTTTATGTGATTATAATGATGATGTGTTGATTGAAAAGCTATTCTCAATTGTACATTTATGAATGATATCGACATGTTGTGAATGGTTTTCTTACAATATGGGGATTCTTAGTTGAAAGGCTATTCTCACCTTTGAATCTATGAGCTATCTAATGAATGAATGTTGGGATGAGATAGATGCCCTCATGTGAGTTGAGGTGGGGTATCTAGTAACAATCTCTTCTTTCCATAATAATGAAATAAAGTAATGAATATCCAGTACTTTGTGGGGAATAATGCTAAGCACCGAGTGGATATTGATATAAGATAGAAGGTCTCCCGTGAGTTGAGCTGGGGTTTCTAGAAGTAATCTCTTGAGATGGATGCCCTCACGTGAGTTGAGGTGGGGTATCTAGTAGCAATCTCCTTATCCCATAAACTGTATGCCCTCATAGGTTACATATAGTGGATACACCTAAGTTAAAAGTTAATTTTTCTACCTTAGGAAAGTAGGACAACCTTTTTCGGTGTGGGTAACACCGGATTCCATGATTTTCTCACATGGTCTATGTCGGTTAAGGATTACCCCCACAATGAATGATAATGAACTATGGCTCCTCAAGAATGCACGCACTACTTAGTGTGGATGGGGGTATGGGACTTCATCCATGCAGTGCACAAGTAGGCTTTGAGAGTAGCTATGGTGTGTTTCTTAAATGTTATAATGTCTAATGAAATGAATGTGCTCATAATGATGCTAATGAGAATGTTGACTCAAAGGCTAAATGTAATGATGAATGCTTAACTTGGAATGTTACCATAGGTTGTCTTTCCTTGACTTAACTTATTAGATGTGAATGTTCCTTGTCTATGAGTATTAACCAAATATGAGAATAAAGAATGGTAAGTATGTTTTTACTGGTCTCAAAGTGGTACTTTGTATGAGTGGTATTTTGGGATGTCATTCCTACATTGCACAAGTTTATCTTAGGGTTACCTAAGATAATGATTCTATTATGTTATAATGATTTACATGTTGAACATGCTTGTGTCTTATGCTTTTATACTAAAGTTCATGATGTTTCTCAAAATTAGCATATAGCATGGTTTTCAACTAAAATTTCATGTTTAGCTTGATTTTTGTATGGCTATCATACTTAGTGCATTTTTGTATTAACCCATATTTCTTCTACATTTTTCTACAAAGTGTAGGTTACGGTGTTTGAGGTGCTCATCTATTGTTTAAAGCTTGGATTGATTCTCTCCATGTTTTTGGTGAGTCCTCATGGTTAGAAGACGAGAGTTGCACATTTCTAGTTTCTTTCATACTTTTTCTTTTGAGACTATGCTGTAAAGGGGTGTGACCCTTATTGATACTAGATTCTATTAGATGGCTAAATGAGACAAGTAGACTTCCACTTTCCTTTTATGAAAAGACTTCGATTGTAAAAAGTTTAAATTCCGCACCATTTTCTATTGTCTTATGTTATGATATGCTATGAGGCTTTCCGGAGTCTTGTACACCGTGCCACGTTCGGGGTGTAGGCTCGGGTCGTGACACTTAGACTTGTTGATTGGTAGAGTTTAGGTACATTGACTTTCAGGTCTAGGGGTTGAATTTATGAGAAGTTTATACTTAGTTGTTTTTGTCAAACCTGTTGATGGATATCGTTACCAACAATACTAACCTACGGTATGAGTATCTACGGTCGTCGATAGTATAGTAACCCAACTAAAGATTGGGGTTGTGTCCCAGGGAAGTGGTTTTGAGAATTGATGGAAAAATAAAATTAAGCTCTAACTAGTCGTAGCTAAAGACATTAACGAACAAAAACAGGGTAAATTAAAGTGGGTGACACGAAAATGTGAAATATCAAATTTGGGGTTTTGTCACAATTAGTAAAAATAGCGAAATTTAACAAGAAAATCAAGTAGGGGAAAATGTTCTTCAGGTGTGACCACAATACAAGTTGAGATAAGTAGTTGGGTACATGTTTTTTGAATGAAAATTTGCAAAATAATAGTGACTAGGCTAAGCTTTAAATGGAAATAAGTTCCCTCTCAGGCAACTTACCCCATTTCAAATGCGTTCCTCTCAGACACCCATTTGACGCATGAAGACCAGCCTACGCCTTACCCCACTCACTCTTTCGAGTTGAGTATTAGGATATGGGACTAAAGCTCATCCTCTTGGGCTGAACCTCATGTCGACCCACTCCTTGGGTCATCATTCTTGTGGTCTTGGTTTCGCGACCTCCCTCTCTGGCAAGCCGAAAACACATGGATGACTTTGTATTTACAACTACAAATCCTTTAGATTAAACCACAACCACTAGGTGAAATCACCATTAAACTACATCTAACCTATCAGCAAGCAAGACCCAACAATAATATCAACACATATTTCCTAAATCACACCCCAAGAATGGGGGTTTTAACCACACATCAAGAAATAACAAAATACACCTAAAATGATAGTAAAATCAAATGTGTATAAGAAATTAAACATTGATTTAAGCAAAGGAAGAAGAATAGAGAAGACCCACTTCCAACTTGGGGAAGATAAAATCCTTCTCTCTTCAAGTCTCCCACAAAATCCTCTCCAAACTTCGGAGAAAAATATCTAAAAAGTACTATTTTATTCTGGAAATTAAAAACTAATTTCGACTCTCTTAAAAATAATAATAAGTTCAGTATTTAAAGACTTCAGAAAATAGCGCTGGCGGATCTTTCGGCGAAGTTAGTCGATATCGCCGAATGACTTTGTCGACTCGCCCTTCGTCTGTCCCATCAATGTTTCATTCTTGCTTTCAACACCTTCACGTTCCGGACCATTGGGCGGTATAGTACTACTTTGCGGAACTATTCTGCGAAGCGCCGACTGCTCCTTTCATCATCTTTTTTATCCTTCTCGTTCAAAGCTTCGGGTACTGGAACAAAGGGCGGAGTAAATCCCTTCGGCAAATCACCAAGTTTGCTTGGGGATGCTCGGGCTTCAACTTCGTCGTTCTTTTCAGCCTCTTTGCTCCTTTTTGCGCCTAAGTGTCCATGCTTTGACTAAAACCTCAAATACCTGAAACTTAAGAGATTTCATTAGATATTTAGACAAAATAAGCATTCGAGGACACTATTTCTAATAAAAAAAAAAACTAAATGAGTCCAATATATGGACTCATCAACACCCCCAACTTAAACTTTTGCTTGTCCTCAAGCAAACTCAAGTTCAGCCATTCAAAAAGGGTGCCTCAAACAGTGCTACACAATACTCAATCATGAACATACACAACAAGATTCAAATTACTTATGCAAAGATCAACTCTGCAATCAAAGATTCAAGATGTGACATACCATTACCAGAGATTCTCATGCTTGCAATACTTGCTACTTGTGCGAGTTCAAGCTCGACAAAAAGTATCTAAATGCCCTCACATGAAGAATGATTCCATATTCACACATAGAGGTTAATCAATTCAAGATCAAGAATCAGATGCACGCTCACACTCAAAAAGAGGAACACAATGCATGTTTTCACCCATAGGTTTTCCCTTACTTTTTAATCAACTTTCGATTCGGTTTACTCAAGATCAAAAAGGTGTTTCTAAGGTTTGTAATGGGAATGAGTGCAAAGGTATGGTCATTTAGGCTCAATGGCTCCTTCCTCGTGGGATGTGGTATTCTTAAGGCATTCCCCTCTCCTCATTTATCAATTCTTTTTCTAATGCTTCTAAGTCACATGTTTATTCACCATCATGGATTGCTTGGAAACTCGATTTCTTTTGTATTTATTCCCCAATTATATTTTGTTTAGATTGAAGGGGTTTCCGTTGTTCTACAACACCATGGGTTAAGGAGGACTTTTCCTGCATTTCTTGACTTCTCTTTTTCCTCTTCACCACACCCGAACTTACGCTTTTAAGTTGGCTATTCAATTAACCACAAATTAAGAGGATTATAGGTAGTCGGTCAAATGAGGTCTAGGGTTCTTCAAGGTTCTTCCACAGAAAGGTAAGGCTCAAAGGATGTTTAAAATAGTTTCACACACTCACGGGTAGGCCACAAAAGATATATATGTCAAATTTGGCTAACACTCTTTAAAGTTTCCGAAGTTCATTTCAAGAGGACACCTTTCTAACTCAATCAGACTGACAAGGCAAATTCTAGGTTTATTCATGCATGGTTCAAAGCAAGCTAATCACACAAGGCATCGACACTTAAGTTAAACAAGACTACACACTTTCGCTAGTGTGCAACAGTTATAACAAGAGAATCAATTCGATAAATGGCTAATCACAACGAGATGCAAAGAGTTCACATGTTGTCTATGCAACTTCATTTGGCCTCATCGTAGACATACATTCATGTTCATTCAATTGAGAGCACTATTCAAGTCATCGATATTGATCGAAATCGAGACCTAAATTTTTGCAAAAGAACAGCCACATTCAACTCACGAAGAGTGGCAAAAATGTTCGAAAAATTCAAAAAATTTCGGAAGGGTCAAAATCATTTTGCAATTAAAAGCAAAAGAGAGCCACGAGCTAAAACAATCGCTAGGCAGTTTTTCAAAACACAATTAAAAAAATATAACCCAAATGTACACTAAAACACGAATCATAAACATCACACAAAAGTGTGGGCCTCATCCCACCACAAATAAAAAAGTAATTTGTCCTCAAATGCAAGTAATAATTCGAGAGGCAAAATAAGAAAGAAAAAGAGAGAGGTAAAGAGGTGATCCTGGCTAATCTGTTGCTCCATCTGTCTGGACATCAGTGTCCGGAATGACCACCGAAAGAACCAGCTCCACTGGATCCCGTAGAAGGAGACTGTGCTAATTATTATGCTTTCTTCAGTCTCGGCTATGTCGTCCGCTGTAACTTCCTCAAATATTTCTTCGTCAGTTTTTGCATCTAGTTCAAGATTGGCAATATGCTACCTTCCATCACCATGCCCTGTGGTAATCAGAGGTACTTCGGGCATATCTGGAGTCTCTACTGTTACAAAGACCATGGATACCTCGGTGGACTTCATGTGGTCTATATCGTTTCGTAGTTAAGCAATGGCAACTTTTAAAGTTGTCACCTTCTCTGTGGACCCTTGGTTATATTTGCACACCGCTATTATTGCCTCTAGGGCATCAATGGTAGTGCTCAAAGGTGTCACAACATCAGTCAAGGCAATACGAATCATGGCTTGAACAGAGGTCTCTAGGTTCGCAGCTCGATGATCGGCAGAAAGAGCCAGTTGTCCCTTCCAGAGTAGAGACATACGGGTGAGTGGAAGTCGGGAATCAGCAGCAACAATGGTGGTTTTTGGTGATCGTGCAGCAATAGAAGAACCTGGAGGATCAACGTGAGTAACAGTGGCAATACATATACTTGAAGGTCCAATGGTCGGAGTAGACAGATGTGTCTCTGCAGGTGGTGATTCTGTGTTTACTATCTTCATTGATGCTGTTTTTTTCTTTTCTGCCTTATCCTTAAGATACTCGGCTTCGATCTTTCAGATATCGATAGAGGTTATGGGCATCACTTCTATGCCCTTCTTGATATCCTGAGGCACCTAGGCTCGTTTACACAATTATGTGATCAAGACTAGAAATGGAAGTGAGGTTCGGCTCTGTCTTGCACGCATGATTATCTCTGAAGCAATGATTGTACCCAAGTTTATTTGAGTCTCCTCTATGATGTAACCCAGGCAGGCTGCCTTGACAATGCGATGGAGCGACTCATTTTGGGATGGCATAATTGTGCGGCTGATAAAACCGAACCAGAACCTTGCGGCTATGGTTAGTTCTTTCTTTTCAATCGAAACTCCTTTCGCCGCCCAATTTGGAGTTTCATCTGCAATTAGTGGGGTTAACCACTCTTTCATCTCTTCCAACTTCTTTGTTCTAATCAGATATCGGCAGTGATCCCCAATATTTGTGGGCATGCCCAAGACTACGTTGATATCAACATTATCACAATTCACTCTCTTGCCTCTGACAACTACATAGCTAACTTCTCTGAAGGTTGATGCTAGTTGCTTTTATTATTGCACTATATGCACTGTAGAACTCTCTTACCCAGTTTCGAATATAAGGGCCATGGGGTTTAGTGAAGATTTGGAATTTATGGTATCTCAGACACTTCATTGTCTCTGGGTATCTATCTATAACCACATCTATGGACAAACGCTTTTCTTCCAAAATTGTACTCAACCCCTCAGCCTTTTCTTGATTTCATTTCGATTGAGGGCCTTGTACGAGAGGTGTTAATACCAGTGCCAGCGCTGGAACTGGAGGTGCAGTAATTGTAGGCTAGGGGTCCTGGCCCTGGGTGAATCATTCCGCCTCTTAACTCGCCGCTCAGCCCTGTCTGATAATTCTAAGGCCTTGTGTTTGCCTTTCCCTTTCTCGCAAGTCTTGGAAAGTTTAGCAACTTTGCTTCTGAATGTATCTGCATCCTTGCTCATTATAATCCCTTTTGTTCTATCTTGGGGTGGCTTGCTTCTTCTTGCAACTTTAGATTTAGGCATTTCTGCAAAGAATTTGAAAGAAGTCATAACAACTAGATCGAGTTTTAGAGAGACACAATTTCAACAAGATTTGCTGAATAGCTTGGAAAATCACCCAAGGGTTCGGCGAGTCTGCCTTAGCGCTTAGAATAATCTAAATTCATCAGACAGGCTCATCACACGACATTGAAAAAAATTACTTGAAATGAGAGCATCCCTACCAAAATTAAATGCAGGGTTTGGAGAACCAACCTTTTAGGCAGATTAGATCAAGAATGTGATGCTAAGCAATAGGTTATTAGAGATCCAAGAACTACTCAAACAACGTTAAACTTCGTATTCTATCGGGAAACCTTTATAATATTCTTTTTTTTCTCTATTTGTGACCATTCCCACTTCAAAGTCAAAGATTAGGAAGATTCTCCTGATTTTTGATGTTATGGCCTCCTACAAAACTAGAAACGAATTGGCTTAGCTCTCAAAACTACCGGCGAAGGAGAAATTGTCCGCAATTCATTGCCTATTTTGAGGCTATAACTGTAATGAAAATATCAGATGCGAGAAATACTTACGTTTTACAAAGTGAGGGGTATGAGAAAAGAGAAAAAAAAGTTGAATGTTAAGGCCCGTGGTTTTATAAATCCCACCCAGATCTAACCCATTCGGTGACATTATTTGGATTTGTTTAGCTACCCAGCGATTCGCCGAGTGTTCTTCTAACTCGCTGAATATTACAGGACCCTTAACCAAAGTGAGGATCCAAACGGCGGTTTGCGTAGCGGTCGCTGATCTAATAGGCATTTCGCCAATTGGATTTGAGTAATTCATCCTGCACTTTTCACAAACTTTTCATGCTCCATTCCTACAAAATCAAAACACGTTTATTTCAAAAATAACAAACTCAAAGTAGTTAAGCGTTTTGGGTTGCCTCCTAAACAGTGCCTTAGTTAACGTCGTAGCACGACGTAAGTGAGCACCTTACTTTGACTTTTGGAGTTGGCCAAAACATCATTTGGCCACCCCTTGTCTTGTGCCTGACGGAGATCAGGCATTATGTGATCTAAGAGAGTTTCAATTAGTTGGATAGATCTAGAGTGGGAACTTTTCATGTGATTTAGCGCTTTTACATTTTCTGTAATCTTCTCTAGCACTCTATCTTGCTCATTTAGCTTTTGAAGGATGATTAATAACATATCTTTGATATGTTTATTTTCAATGTCCATTTACCTGCCCTGCTCAGTAGGTAGTCTGCATTTGCTCTTTTCTTTGGACATCACTTTCAGTTCCTCGATCTTTTGGGTCAAGTTGTTCATCTGACCTAGCAAAATGATTAAATACTGGTCTTTCTCAATATCCTTGTTGGTTTTAGCCACAGGGTCAAGGAATTTGGTTGCGGTCCCATACGAGTATTTATCGTTATCGCCTGGCATAAATCAGTCGATTAACTCTCTTTTTTCGGGACTTAGACCCCTATAGAAGCATTCCAGTAGAATTAAATCAGGGATTTCATGAGTTGAACATTTTATCAATAGTGTTTTAAACATCAGCCATGACTCATGAAATGGTTCTTCTCCTAGATGATTGAAGTTCAGGATGTGATCTCTGAAATTCATCACTTCTACTAGGAGGTGCTCCATTGGTCCACCATCCCCATCATGTATACTCATTATCCTGTCTTAACATACAGACAAACAAGACAAAACTAAAAATTAGGTAAGTAGGCTACGACTAACAAGAACAAAAATTCTACTAATCTAAAAATTCTCAAATAACACCACTCCCTGGCAGCGGTGCCATTTTGATGGCTATCGTGACCAACGACACTAACCTACGGTATGAGTGTCTACGATCGTCAATAGTGTAGTAACCCAACTAAAGGTTGGGGTGTGTCCCAAGGGAGTGGTTTTGAGAATTGATAGAAAAATAAAATTAAGCTCTAACTAGTCGTAGCTAAAGACATTAACAGACAAAAACATGGTAAATTAAAGTGGGTAACACGAAAGTGTCAATTATCAAATTGGGGTTTTTGTCACAATTAGTAAAAACAGTGAAAATTAACAAGAAAATCAAGTATGGGGAAATGTTCTTGGGGTGTGACCGCAATACAATTTGATATAAGTAGTTGGGTACATGCTTTTTGAAAGGAAATTTACAAAATAATAGTGACTAGGCTAAGCTTTAAATGGAAATAAGTTCCCTCTCGGGCAACTTACCCTGTTTCAAATGCGTTCCTCTCGGACACCCATTTGCCGCATGAAGACTAGCCTACGCCTTACCCCACTCACTCTCTCGAGCTGAGTGTTAGGATATGGGACTAGGGCTCACCTTCTCGGGCTGAACCTCATGTCGACCGACTCCTTAGGCCATCAATCTAGTGGTCTTGGTTTCGCGACCTCCCTCTCTGGCAAGCCGAAAACACATGGGTGGCTTTGTATTTGCAACTACAAACCCATTAGATTAAACCACAACCACTAGGTGAAATCACCATTAAACTACATCTAACCTATCAGCAAGCAAGACCCAACAATAATATCAACACATATTTGCTAAATCACACCCCAAGAATGGAGGTTTTAGCCACACATCAGGAAATAACAAAATACACCTAAAATGATAGTAAAATCAAATGGGTATAAGAAATTAAACCTTGATTTAAGCAAAGGAAGAAGAATGGAGAAGATCCACTTCCAACTTAGGGAAGATGAAATCCTTCTTTCTTCATGTCTCCCACAAAACCCTCTCAAAACTTGGGAGAAAAATATCCAAAAAGTACTATTCTATTCTAGAAATTAAAATAAAATTTTGTCTCTCTTAAAGGTAATAATAAGTTCAGTATTTATAGACTTCACAAAATAGCGCTAGCGGATCTTTCGGCGAAGTTAGTCGATATCGCCGAATGACTTTGGTGACTCACCCTTCATCTGTCTCATCGTCGTTTCGTGCTTGCCTTCAGCACCTTCAGGTTCTAGACCATTGGGCGGTATAGTACTGATTCGCGGAACTATTCGGCGAAGCGCCGACTGCTCTTTTCATCGCGTTATTGATCCTTATCCTTCAGGGAGGAGTAAATCCATTCGGCGAATCGCCAAGTCAGTATGATTTGCTCGCATCAATTTTTTATTTTATTTTATATATAATGCTTTTTTTTAATATGAAAGTCATTTTTAAAGAAAATTATTTCTACGAGTAAGTTATATGACGGTGTTAATAATTTTTTAGCAACAAAAAGGAAAAATAACTTCTTTAACTTTTGCGTGAAAGTCATTTCCATAAATAAATCTATCTTATTTGTTGACATATTTTATCCACTCCAAATAACAGTAAACATTATTAATATATAGCACTCAAAAATCCATAAAATTAAAACACTCACTATACTAGTATTTAATATATAAATTTTTGTATATATTCTCTACTTATCAACCAAGTATCAAAACATATTTCACAAAACATTTTATAGAAAGAATTTTTTTTGCATGAAAAAGTACTTTTTGTTTATTAGTTTTGCACCTCAGTGATAGTCAAGGTTTTGGCATGACATCAACCAATAAATTACTCTAAGAATATGGATGAGGTGTTGTTTAACCTTAGCTCTAATCCATAATTTATGGATGAAAAGATCATGGAAAGTTTACCTTAATCTTACCAAACAAAAATATAATCAAAATTTTAATGTATTTCAGTAATCTCTAAATTTATAAATCATAATTGTTCTTTTGACATTTAAAGGAATTCCACCCAAGACAGAAATTAGCTCCGCCAATCTTCATGACCAATAAATAGTTTTTAGGACAATCAAAATGAAAAATGACTACAATTATAAATCAAAATATAAGATAAAGATATTATTTTATGAATGCTTACATCTTCTGTGAGGATTTGAACGTTTGAATAAGGACATTTCTTGTATTTTATGATTATAGATGGAAAAGAAATTATAAATCAAAATATAAGATAAAGATATTATTTTATGAATGCTTACATCTTCTGTGAGGATTTGAACGTTTGAATAAGGACATTTCTTGTATTTTATGATTATAGATGGAAAAGAAATGTTTGCTAAGGAAATGATTGAAGCCATTGATCCTCACAATAAATCAATCACTTGGAAAGTTATTGAAGGAGACTTGTCAGAGTTAAACAACTCTTTTAGTGTTACTTCATCATGTGAACATCAATGGACTACATTTGCACTTGCGTATGAGAAAAAACCCGAAGATACTCCGGAGCCGCTCACTCTCTTGGTTTATTTTATTGATGTGACCAAAGACTTTCTTCTTGAACCCTAGCTTGATTCTCCTTCTTCTTCTTCTTCTTCTTCTTCTTCTACAAGTTTCTAGAGAGAGAAATATTTTGAGAGGAAGAAATTTGGGGATTTATTTTGGGTTTTGGAAATTTAAGCAAATGAATTTACTTTGGGTGATTTGAGGGTTTAGAATCATTATATAGGGATTTGGGTAGAAAAAAACACGACATAGTATTGAGTTTGAATGATTTGGGGAACAGATCTAGAAGTCCCTGAATGGAAACTCCCGAATTGGCATAATTGAAGCCAAAACGGATCGTAAAGAATTTCTGCCTGACAGTGCTTCACTATTTTGGGCATAACTTTTTACTCCAAGATGGGAGTTGGGAAAACTTGCTGGCATTGGAAAGAGGACTCAAAGACCTTTAATTTGATAGGTCATGCGCCACCTAATTCGTTTTGAGCTAAAAGATATGATCGTTTGAAGTTGACCATGCACTCTAAGTCTAATAAAAACCCTTCACTTGGCAGCCTACTGTCTATTCTTCACGAGAGACACCACGAGCCGTGGTCCTCACGTAGAGTTGTGGTCCTCTTCGTGGTCTTGGAACAGTGGCTAGGCCACCTACTCTTAGCCCCTAAAAGTCTAAGGCAACTCCACTAGCCTTCCCAAGAGTTGTGGTCATCACCACGAGCCATGAAGTGGCTCGTGAAGAGGGGCTATTTTGGGAAGCCTTGGGGTAGCTAATGTCTAGCCCACCACAAGCCACAACACGAGCCGTGGTGGTGGTCGTGGAAGGTGAGGTAGTGTCAAAGGAGGAGTGGGCTTCCCTAGCCCTCTTCCTTGGCTCTTGCCTCCTTTTGTCTCTAACCCTCACACACTTAGCCCTAGTTTAGTCTACTAGATTTTGGGTTGTTACATTATCTCCCACTTGGGATCATTCGTCCTCGAATGATGTTTCCAGAGACTCTACGGAAGTAAAGAATCAATACTAGAAGCTCATCATGCATGCAACTCATCAACATGCACATAATCAAGGAGGAACATCAACTCCAAACTCAAACATATTCAATGCATCACAAGGAAGTAGGAACTACATCTAACAACCATTATGCATGAAATTTCATCATTTCTCATGGTGTAAGAGGAACTACCTTCTCCAAGATAAAAGCATGCTCAATACAATCTCTTGGAGCCAATATGCAATTTACTCTCAAAAAGCATAACTAAAGCAAGTTCAACAATTTATCTCATGAAGCATATAGGCTACTCATACTTAATGCACAACAACATGAGGAAATTCAATCATATAACTTATTTTCTTTCATTACATAAGCTTTCATGAACATGCATAACTTAAGGAGATCATGGTACACATAAAACACACATGGCTCCGAAACAAAGAACAAACCATGATGAACTCATCATCTAAAACTAGAGTAGAAGTAGAAGGAAGGAAATGAGGATATCGGGACATCATAACGACCTCGGCCTTTCAAGTAGCACCCTCAACTAAAATTACTCCTCCATAACATCCTTATGGAAGTAACTTCTATGTTCTCGACTTCTTTACTTGTTGTTCTAAATTCTCAACTAGAACATCCTCATAAGAAAGACCTTCATCAACTCCCAACCCTTCTAAGGTAACTATTGATGTTAGATCTCCAACACACTTCATAAGTGTAGAGATATGGAAAACTGAATACACTAATGCCAACTCATTAGGCAAGTCAAGTTCATAAACAACTTTACCAACACGTCTCAAAATCTCATATAGGCCTACAAAATAGGGACTAAGCTTTCCTTCCTTAGTTAACCTCATTACACCCTTTATAGGTAAAATTTACAAGTAAACTCAAATCATAAACATTAGGGACAGTCAACAACCTTTCTATCCAAGCACACCTTCTCCCATTTGAGAGAAAGCCTAAGCTATTTTCTTAAGTACCACTTCTTTCAAGTTAACCAACATTGGATCAAGCCCTTGTTTAGCCTTCACATCCATCACAAAACATGATTCGGAGCCATTGTGTACCATAACACCACCCTTGGTGGAGTCTACCAATTGAACACCTAATAGGGCCAATCTATGTACATCTCGAACCAAATATTTCTTACCATCATGTAACAACTTGTTTCCATCGTTATAGAAAATTCATGGAAGAAATAATTTGGGTCAGAAACGTTTTTCGTAGTAACTTGAAAATTCCTAGCCTAGTCTAGATTTGGACGAAACTAGAGTCATGCGAGGTCTAGGAAATCTGTTAAAAAATAAGAGATCTATTTATGATTTTGATCAGATGAGTAGATATCCAAGAAAATAAGGAACCCGTATGACTTAATGAAATAGAATTAAGGCAAGTAGAACTCCCGAAATTGATCTTAGTGTGAACAAGTAGTGTCTGAGTGTCATGGGTTGAAGGTGTGTTGTGAAATGGGGGTTTGAAACTCAACTTTTGACTCTCTATTTCCGTGCAAACTGCCATGGTGGAATTATTCTTGCCAGGGCGGGGCCGCTGTGGTGGGTTGGGTCACTCTATGGCGGGCCAGTCGCGAATTAAGTCAAAATTAAACCCGAAAAATGTTATTTTCTACAAGATTCGTTCTTGAGAGCTAGGATACGACCCTAGGCGATTTCTTGACTGTTTTCCACTAATTTTAGTTCTAAAGGTAAGGATTTTACACCCCTAATCTGTTTTTCGATCTGTAGAACTTAGATTTATGGGTGATTATCAATGGAGAGAGTTTTGACATGAAAATTAATGGGATGCCATGTACCGACACACATATGGGAATGAGTGTAACGCTTGGACACACTAACTTGGATAGGATGTCACGATCCGGCACACTAATAGTTTTGTTATGTGATCCATGAGAGGACCATTGACTTTTCATATATGCGTATGTACTTGAAATTAGAAATGTAGAATGGTATATTGCTCTTGAAATTATAATTGATATTATATATGTTCAGTATATGCGCGTTTACTTTGTTGTGAGTGCTTGTATGTGTTTCACTTACTGGAATAGCCGCATGATCCTACCAGTTCACTGTGGTTGTGTACTGAGAGTGCGCTTGCTCTTTCTTTGTTGAGTAAATGGCATCTTCAGGCAGTTACTAACAAACCTCATCTAGGAGATTGATGATCAATCGAATTCAATGGTGAGCCAGTTCTTCCAGGCTTCCATGAGTTCTCTATATATTTGTCCACTCTTTTCGAACTCAGACTATCTAGTTAGATATTCGTATGTTTAATTGTGTTGTACCCCTTTTCTTTAGACTTGTTGAATTTTAGAGTTTTGGTACACCGACTTTTAGATTCTAGGGAATTTTTTTGCAATATTTTGATAGTCGTTGTTAGACTTTTGATCTTATGAGAATTCTATTTTATTCTGCACTTAAACCTGCTCCCGTATCTTTAAAGGTTACTTCTTGGGTTAGCTATTAGTATTAATGGTTCTCCCACTGGAAGGTTAGTGTGGGTGCCAATCACGAAAGTTTGGGTTGTGACAAAGGTTGTATCAGAACCCTAGGTTCGTTGATCTCGGTGTACCAAAATGAGTCTAGTAGTGTCTTGCAGAATGGTACGGAGATGCCTGTGATTTTTTTTGAGAGGCTATAAGTCTTTAGGAAATCTCTATGTTTGCTCTTGTCTCCTTTCGTGCTATATCTTGATTCCAATTGGTATCTGGCGATCCAAATTGGTATCTAATTTCTTTGACTCTTTGGTCCGTAGATCGTTAACACTCGCTTCAATGGTGTCAAGCCCGTGACTCCCATAAATGAGCCTGCTGAGGAGTCCACAACAAGAGGTCGTGGTCGAGGCAGAGGTAGAGAAAGAGCAATGAGTAAAGGCCGAGGAAGGGTAGCACCCGCTAGGTGTGGGGTTTCGATTGAGAAGGCTCCTAGAAATGAGAATACTCATGTGCACCATGAAGAGATAGAAGAGAATGTTGAGGTTGGGAATGATGAGGATGTTGGATAGGAGGAAGAGGTGCAGGCTGAGACTACATGTATTCCTCCCTTAGACCAAGTCTTAGCTCAACATATTATGTCTTTCCTGAAAGGATTACTTGACCCTAGATTTCTTCACACAGTTCAAGCAACTCAAACTCCCGTAAATCCCCCTATTGATATTATTGTCCCCAAGGTGGGTGGAACTTTAGGTACTGATGCCTATGAATGGTAACGAACACAAAATGTTGACCAAGTTTTTGAAACTGATGCCTCCAGTATTCCATGGTTCTAAGAGTGAGGACGCCTATGAGTTCATCTAAGATTTTTATGAGAGGCTACATATATTGGGTATTGTCCATCAACACGCAGTAGAGTTTATGACTTTTAAGCTTCAAGGTGAGACTATGCAAATGTGGAGATCTTATGTGGAATGCAGATCATCAGCTTTACCCCCACCCACTTAGACCGAGTTTCTGTTATTGGAAAATTATGTGCCCCAGACTTTGAGATATTGAAAGAAGGATGAGTTCATGGCTTTGGAGCAGGGTGGTATGACTGTAGCTGCTTATGACGCTAAGTTCCATAGCTTGTATAGATATGCTAACAATTGGTAACTACTGAGGAGGAGAGGATTCGTCTTTTTGCCAAAGGATTCAACCCTGAACATCAGGTATTGTCTATTCACAAGACTTCTGTAGGAAATATATCAATGAGGTAACCGACTTTGTGAAGAAAGTAGAAGGAGTTGGATGTGATGGGCAGGTTAAGGCATTGGTTAAGAAATGTAAGAGCACAGGTAACTTTCAGGGTTCCTACTTTAGAGGTTCAGGGAGGCCGACACTTGCAGCCTGACAATTTCAGTCTGCTCTGCCCATTTCTACAGGTAATTACTTAGGAACTCCACCTTAGAATTTGATTCAGAATAGCTACGGAGCCGTACCTTCGGCGGGCAGCAGGCCATCTATTAATCGTACTTGTTATAATTGTGGAGAACCTAGGCATATGAAGAGAGATTGTCCCCACCCACGCATGTTGGATGCCGTGCAACTGCAGACTAGAGTAGTGGTACCCGAGGGTAATGATAATAATGGTCAAGGATGTTCACAAGGTGGGTGAAAAGGAAATCATCGAGGCCATGGAGGTCGGGGAAATGGTAACACAAGAAGAGGTACGCCGCAGCCAGGCAGGGAAGTCGCCCGTTAAGATGACATGGCTCAATTTTACGCCTTCCCAAGCAAAACGGAGGCAAAGTCTTCTGATATAGTGATCATAAGTACCATTCTTGTTTGTGACTGGATGGCTAATGTGTTATTTGATATGGGTTCTACTTATTCTTTTGTGTCCGTTCAGTTTGCTTTGGGATTTGATATAATTTGTAATATACTTGATGCCCCCATCCATGTTTCTACCGCAGTTGGAGAGTCTATCATAGTCACCCATGTTTATCGTGCTTGTTCTGTTATGTTTATGGGTTTCAAAACTTGGGCTGATTTGGTTATTTTGGATATGACAGACTTTAATATAATCCTAGGAATGACTTACTTATCCCCCTATTATGATGTTATTAATTGTAACACTAAGTCTATGACTGTAGAGATCCCTAGTAGGAAAAATTTTAGTAGGAAGGGGACTTAAAGCCTAAGCTAACTAAGGTCATATCCTCCATTCGGGAAAGGAAACTGGTGGGGTAGGGATGTTTAGCGAATTTGGCTCATATTCGGGATGTTGAGGTTAAGTCCCCCTCTATTGAGTCTATTCATTTGGTGTCAGAATTTAGAGAAGTGTTTCCTATTGATATGCCTGGTATGCCCCCGAATAGGGATATAGATTTCTGCATTGATTTGGAACCCGATACCCACCCCATTTCCATTCCTCTTTATCACATGGCCCCGATAGAGTTGAGATAGCCTAAGGGTCAAATCTAAGAACTTCCTAATAAAGGCTTTATCTGTCCTAGTGCTTCCTCGTAGGGTGCTCCTGTCTTGTTTGTTAAGAAAAAAAATTATAGTATGAGGATGTTCATAGATTACCGACAGTTTAATATAGTCACCATTTGAAACAAGTACCCATTGCCTCAAAAAGATGATATTTTTATCAGTTGCAAGGTACATCAGTTTTATCTAAGATCTGGTTACCATCAGTTAAAGATTAGGCTTGAGGATGGCATTTAGAACGTGGTATGGGCACTATGAGTTTCTCATTATGTCGTTTAGGTTGAAAAATGCGCCTGTAGATTTCATGAGTTTGATGAATGGTGTGTTCAAACCATTTCTTGATTCATTTGTGACAATATTAATTGATGACAGTTTGGTTTATTCGAAAAGTGAGGAAGAGCATGCCGACCATCTTCGTATTGATCTGGGTGTTCTTGGAAAACAAAAGTTGTATGCGAAATTTTCTAAGTGTGAATTTTAGTTGAATTCTGTTACCTTGTTGGGGCATGTAGTTTCAAGGGAAGGGGTAATGGTAGATCTCTAAAAGATTGACGCAGTTAAGAATTTGGTTTAGCCTAGCTCTGTGACTAAAGTTAGGAGTTTTGTGGGACTCGCTAGCTACTGTCGTCGATTTGTAAAGAACTTTGCTTGTATGGCCACGCATCTGATAGGTTGACCAAAAAGAAGGTGTCGTTCAAATGGACCGAAAAATGTGATGAGAGCTTTCAAAAGCTCAAGACTCTTTTGACCACAACACCTATTCTAGCACTACTATTGGAAGGTAAGGATATTATTCTTTATTGCGATGCTTCACATTTGGGTTTGGGCATTGTATTAATGCACGATACAAATGTTATTCATCGCTATAGCTGGAGGTGCATTAGAGGAATTGCAGCGGTAGTGTTTGCTCTTAAGATCTAGTGACATTACCTCTATGGTGTCAAGTGTTAGGTTCTTACTGATCATCGTAGTCTACAACATCTGTTCACTCAAAAGGATCTAAATTTGAGACAACGAAAATGTATTGAGTTACTCAAGAATTCTGATATGACAATCTAGTATCATCTGGGTAAGGCAAATGTAGTGGTAGACACATGATACGCTCAAAATACACCTTCCTAAAGAAGCGTAAGCGATCGTTATCAAGTAAAGAACCCAACTTGTAGGTTGCGGTCGATCCCACGAGGAATATGGTTTAGACTTAACTTTAACCCACAATTATATTTGTTTATTCAATGTATTTCCGAAACAAATAATTAAAAATGGGGGATTTGTGAAACAAATTTTGAAAGTTAAGTGAACAATTAGTAAGAAAGATTTAAACTTTTGTTGTTTTCAAGATGAGAGCGAAACTATGGTGTACGTGTTTCCCATAAGCTCATAACGCGGTAATTCTAGTAATAGTAATCCTTTCCTAGTGTATTACATGCAAAGTGATAAGTTAGGTATCTCTAATTCCTTGGTCCGGCAACTAGAGAATTTCACCCCGCACCTTGGTCCGGTTTCGTGTGTATAATTTACTAACCCTTACATTTACCTCATATTAGACATCACATCGAAGTATGGCTTAGTTTTCACCCTCGCACCAAACGACATTAGACTATTAGATAGTATCACACTAAATCTATGTTGATAATTCTTTTCTTATTAACTACCTCCTTGGTCCGGCAAGTAGCAACAAGGCAAGTTCTAACGCGTGCACTCGTTAAAATGACTTCTAAACAAAATAATTATCAATGCATGTAATAACACTATTCAAGAATTACTTACTTACTATTCATACGTTGTTAATCGCTCATGGTTCCCATAACCCTAGTTGTAGATTTAGTTACCCATAGTAGCGCAAGAACACAATTTATATTTTTAGATGAAGAAATCATGAACTTACTTAATGGGAAGAATAAACCCAGAATCTCAACTTGAATTTCAAAGTCAAAATCTTCAAAACGAACTTCAGAAATTAAGAATTGCTAAAGTTGCAAGTTAATCTCCAAAGCCAAAAACTAGAACTAAAATAATAAAGTCTAACCCCAAAGAACGAGGTTTACATTCCCTATATATAGAAAAATAATTCCTAAATAAAAAAGAAACAAAATAAGGAAATAATGTTTCAGGATGCGGTTTCGATCTACGACACTGACCTACTGACCGTGGATTGACCTACGGTTCGTAGGTCCCTTCTGTGGCTCAGGACTCAGGCAACATTTTTAGCTTCAAAATCTTCTCTCTGACTCAATCGACGGATCAATAGTACGGACCGTGGTTTGATATACGGTCCGTGGATCCTCCTCCGTAGCTCTATACTTAAAATCTTGAAAATCAGGTATTGGAACCCCCTCTCTGAATGATTTGACGGAATTGCAGTACGGCTCGTAGGTCGATCTACGGTCCGTCGTTTGCAACCATGGTTCCATACTTAGTCAAGAATTCCCTGATCTCCTTCAAGCCTTGCCCGTCCATCTATGATCACCATCTACAGAACGTGATTGGACCTACGGTCCGTCAATCACATCTATAGATGCCCTTTTCTGCACATTCTTCAGCTGTGTCTCTCCACTTCCGCATCTGAACTTATTTCCTGCAAGCATGATAACAACATATAAAAACCAATACAAAATGGCCCTAGACACACACAACTCTTAAGTGAAATGTATTAAAAATACCGTAAACTCACGGTATATCAACACCCTAAACTTAAATTCATTTTTTGTCCTCAAGCGACGCACTAAGACTCTAAACGACACTTGTATAGAAGCAAGAAATCCAAGCACAAATAATCACATGGCAGAACCGCGACTCTCTTTTTGAGTGCAAATCTTTTCTCTTAGACTCAACAAGCTAATTTGTGCGGATAAAAACATGACAAAGATCAACCAATCAACACACAACATACACTGTTTTACTATCACAAAGGTACCAACTTTCCGACAATGTAACTAGCACATGCCGGTTCAACATAAATTAAGCAGTCTCTTGGGGGAAAAGAACACATGCAAGAAAATCCCAAGAGAGGATTATGAGTTGGGTTATTGAGACTTTACCCTATCAGTCACAATCCATTTACCCTACCCCCAACAAAAAATTAGTGCAATTGTCCCCAATGCACACAAAAAATAGTAAAAAATAATGGGTTGAGTGAAGCAAACATGTGGCGCATACCACCGACGAACTATCAACAAGTGGGCGGGTCCAGTTTCTCAGAGCCCGCTGGAACAACACTTGGGTCACTCTCTATAGTGCCCACATCATCTATCTCAGCACCATCAGTAGTGCTAGCAGTCACTCGAACTACACTATTTGTGGTGCTAACATAATCTCCCATGGCAGTCATGGCCTCAATAGTGGGCCTAGAACTTGAGGCTACAATAACACTCTCACGAGCCCTTTGCTTGTGCAACTCCTCATCTACAATGGAGGCTATCCTAGCCTGCTCATTTTGCTGGCATTCCCGCTTCCTAGCTCGAGCATCCTTAGTGGTGTCACAAACATGACTAGAGCGGTGCCTCTTCCCTCTAGCACGGGTGGGCTCGGGCTGCGCTATCTCATCGCTGAATAAGGCATCAAACACAATGTCATCAGCCAATGCAGTAGGTGCAAACTCTTGCTCATCTGTGGATATGGCAATGATGGCCTCAAGGTCGGCCCGAAGACTGTCTAACTCCATCCGGAAAGAGGATAGATCAGTAGAAGGGGATGCTCTCTCGAGGATTCTCAAATCGAAGGCATCCAGGTGCTTATGAAAGGTATCAACCTTCTGGTCCATCATGGTCTCCATCATCCGCTCCATCCTTGCCTTGGACTCTGCAAAAGACTTCTGCATCCATGGCTTCACATGATGAAATAGTGTGCCCATATGTGCCTCCAATTTCTATACTCGGGCCAAGGGCACCACAACAACTCCTGAAGCAGGGGTGACTTTGGATGAGCTAGGGACTCGACTAGCGGCCTGAGATAGGGAGGCCAAGGTATCACCAGTGTGGGCTGGAGGGGAAAGGCCATCACCCTACATCTGCTCCACATTATCTACTAAATATGCTCCCCAAAGGGGTACTTCGACCTGCGGCTCTCGGCGTGGTACCGCCATATTCACCTCATCCCGAATCAGGCCAATATCCAGGGTCCCCGTTGCTCGGATCAACTTCTCACAATGCTAGATCGGTACTCCAGAGCCCCTACATAAATGAAAGATGAGGCAAGGAAAAGGGTAAGTGGTGGAGGCCTCGAAATCCCTCTCATGAATCTCCGCAATGATTATGCGAGCAAAATCAATGTCTAACCCCGTAACGAATTATGCGACCATAATCGCGTGGTCCAAAGTGAGTGCATTATCAGCCTTCGTGGGAGAAACCCAATTCCATACTAACAGCCAGAAAAACATAGCCACAAATATGAGACTGGCCTTCTTGATGCTTAAGCCCGGGGTGGTGACCCAGTCGGTTTGCTGTCCATCAGTAGTTATATAACGAACCAGCCAATGTAATACAGTCTCCCTTTTCTTAGCACTCCGCTGAAACTTTCTGCCCCGCACGATTTCCCATCTATAGTCAAATTCAGTCGTGTTGAGTGCCCTAGTGTGGCCTTGGCTAGGGCCGTAGAGGAACCGGCGGATGGTGTTCTCAGAGATATCAATAGAAAACCCACGCACTAGTGTAGTATGGAGTGTTGTCTGGGCTCTGAGATTGGCCTTTTTATGAATAGAGCCTCGAAGAGTGGCTGCATAGAAAGCATAGAACTCCCTCACGATTTCCTCGATGTATGTTCCTGGTTCCTTTCCCATCCTCTCACACCTTTGATGTTTAAAGTGCCGGTGGATGTCGGGTATAGTGTGTAGGCTCCCTGTGAGAACTCTGCCCTCATTTTTTATTAGGCGGGCCATCTTCTCTTTTTCATTCAACATCTTGGCATCCCTGTAGATTTGCCATTGGCCCTCCACTCACAATCTATTGGGATCCTCAGCAACCGGAGCAGGGTCGGTGTTAGGTGGAATTGTAATATTCCTTTAACTAGTAGCCTCATCTAACGAGGCAGCCTTATCATGTGAACTGGAACCAGTGGCAGAGCCGAAAGTAGGGGCAGACTTAGAGCCGGAAGCAAGACCAGACTTAGAACCGGAAGCAGAACCAGATAGTGACCTGATCAGTGTGTTCTCCTCATTAGACTGGGATACAATGACTACGTCGGTAACCTCCTGTCGGGATTGATTCCGGGTAGCACGAGGTGTAGTAGGGGATGTCCTTGTGGCCGGTGGAACATATGTGGGATCCTTCTTCGTATCCACGTCTTCATCAATCAGCCGAAAAGTTCAGGCCACAAATTTTGTTTTCACCTTCTTTGTGTGGGTCACTTGTTTCTTAGGAGTCATGGTCCCTGTGGATGTATAATTAGTACTAAAATAAACCAATAATACACTCGAAAGAATTTTAGAACTAAGGACGAACTAAAATGAAAAACCAAAAAAAAATTCAGACACTAGCTTCAGTGGCCACCTACAGTAGGTTTCTACGGTTCGTATGCTGACCTATAGTCCGTGGATCCCCTCTGTAGATCAGAAGTCACAAATAGGTGGGCTCTGATGGGAACCATGGATGTGTAGAACGGTTCATAGATTGACCTACGGACAGTAGTCCACCTCCGTGGTTCCACACTTAGTGGATTTTCTATGTGCCACCAACCACAGACCTAATCTACGGTCCGTAGATTGACCTACGGTTCATAGATGGGGTCTTGTGGATCAGGTCTATCCCAGGTATCAGTCATTCTAGTATTTGAAACCCAATTTTACCCATTTCGACAATTTACCCTAGTTTAATCATGCATTTCAACACAATTTATGCTAGTTTGCCATTATAAGGGTTCCACTTACTCAATTTTCAACATGTATGCATACGAGACTAAGAACCCTAAGTCAAAACTTGAATTTAGACTCTTATTTCACTGATTTTACACAGTATGAAGATACACAATCACAATCTATCATCCCAAGGGTGTTTATACTTTTAGTTTAGCATGCATTTTCAGACAACAAATACCCAAGGTCAAGACCCAAATCCTGACTTTCTATAACATCAATGAATCGGAAATTCAAAGTGAAGGGAAAGTCGATTACCTTACAAGAAAAGGAAATGGGGTGATTGTGTGATGACTCTAGACTTCCAACAACCTTTTTACTAGCCATTCGCACCGAACTCGGACACCGGAAATCTGAAAAAGGGGATGAAAGGATTTGGGGGAAAAGGAGAGTGATTTGGGAAATGGAAGGATGAATGTGGAGTGATTAAAGGGTGAGTGGTGGTAATATGGAGAGATTCTAGGAATTTGGCGGGTATAGAAACTGTTAGGATGTAATATTAGAAGTGGGAAATGATTTGAAAATGGGGGGATTTTATTTAAAAGGGGTCCGGGTCGGGTCAGGGAGAACTAGGGTTTGGACCAACGAGACCCCGTCTACGGTCCGTGGCTCGACCTACGGTCCGTAGATGGGATCCGTAGATCACTCTCACACTTAGAAAATTCATAGAACTTACCTGGGATCTACAGACTCCATTCACGGTCCGTGGAATGAACCACAAACCGTCGATTGGGTCCGTAGACCTCTGCAACAGAATTTTTCCTGCAGATTTTACTTTTTACCCCTACACATGTAGCAATCGTTAGGCCTTTCTTTTTACATTTTCTGGACGCTTTTTAGACATGGACCCTATGCTATATCTAGTCAACAGTAAAACAAAAATAAAGCACCTATCTAAAGGAATACAGAAAAACAAATAAACAAAGAAAGCTACTAAACCGAAAAGAAAAACCTATAGTTGGCTAGATTGCACATCTTTGGTTGCCTCCTAAGCAACACTTGATTTAACGTCACGGCACGACACAAGCCTATTGATTACTCAGACTTCATCGAGATAGTAGGCCCCAACAACTTCTTGCACACTTTCTGCATTTCCCAGATAGATCTTGATCCTTTTCCCATTTACCTTAAACCTTGTTCGCTCACTATTCTCAAGCTCCACCGCTCCATATGGGAGAACTTGTGTGATTATGAATGGCCCGGTCCACTTGGACTTGAGCTTGTCCGGAAACAAGTGCAACCTAGAGTTGAGTAGAAGCACAAGATCACCCATAACAAATTCACGTTTTTCAATCCTTTGATCATGATACTTCTGCATCTTCTCCTTGTACAAGGCTAAACTTTCATAAGCTGTTAAGCGAAACTCATCAAGCTCATTCAAGTCACTCATTCTCTTCTTTGATGCGGTGCCCCAATCCAAATTTAGCTTCTTTATCGCCCACATAGTTTATGCTCTAGCTCTACCGGAAAATGGCAAGACTTCCCATATACAAGTTGGTAGGGGGACATACCTATGAGATTCTTGAATGTTGTGCGATAGGCCCGTAGAGCATCATCAAGTTTCCTTGAAAGGACATTCTCATGATCACAATACGACTACAAAGGGAAAGGTTTACTCACATGCTAGTGTTTCTAAAGTTAAAGGAGCATTTTCACTTAAGGAACCTATGAGCTATTATGATGTAATGTGGGCATGAGTGCCTAGTGTATTCTTTTATTAATGTGAACTTAAGTAAAGACTTAACATAACTTTTAAAGGGAATTATGCTTAGCACTGAGCGGATATGAGTATGAGATGGGTTCATTCACGCTAGTAGTTGGGTTCCTAATATGGTTATCTCATGAGATGGAAACCTCCACGTTAGTAGTCAATGTTTCTAGAAGTAATATAAGGAGTAAAACTAGGGTCAAAAGCCCTTTTACATCAATATAGTTCCAAAAGTCAAAAGTACATAAAAGCTAGAAAATGGAAATATCTTGTCCTCGAACTTGAGAACTCACCAAGCCTAGGGAATAGTCAACCCAAGCTTCACTTGAAGAGAGTAGTATGTATCAACGGCCGGAACCTACACTCATAGAATGTAGAAAATATGGGTTAGAACAAATAATGTACTAAGTATGGAAGCCATGCACAAAATCTTTAAAAGATGCATAAAAGGGTCATTTAGTTGAAATCATGCCTTTATCAATTTTGAAAGCCACAATGCACAAACCAACATATAAGCAACCAAAATCCATACTAGTGCAATGCAAAGGTAAGATCCCATAGCCCTACCAAATGCCAAGTATCACATTTAGGCCACCCACAACATACATATCATACTTTACCTTATTCATGTCCAACATACATAAGTAAGGAGTCATTCACATTCATAACTTGTAACAAGTGAAGTCAACCTTAACATTCATACATACCTTTCATACATAATTCATAAGCCTTCATAACATAAGGGAACCTCACCATGACCCCTCTTAGAGTCTACTTGTGCTATGCCTAAGTGAAGTCCCATACCCCCACTCATGCTAAGTAGTACCTCTTAAGAAGTCATAATTAAAGTTCATGTTCTTATCATATATGTATTAGATGGTGATTGAGACAAGTCTAGATTCTTACCTTCATCTATGAAGAAGAAGTTGACTTCTATTGTAAAAGTTTTAAATTTTCCGCAATTATTCTATGTATTTATGTTATGATGATGCTAAGGTCTTGTATGAGACCCTTTCGGGATCAAGTACACCAAGTTACTCCTAGGGGGTAGCCCCGGGTTGTGACAAACTTGGTATCAGAGCATAAGGTTTTAGGATAATACTTAGGATGATGTCTCGTGAACCACATCTAGTAGAGTCTTGTTCATGAGTGTGAAGCGCGCCATACTTATGAATTAGTGGCTATAAGATGTTTAGGAACTTTCACTTCTTTCATTACTATTTAGTCGTGCTTGGAGTCCTAACTCTATGAAGTCCTTTCCTAACCTTTCTCTTGTGATTTTATGCAATGAATACAAGAAGAGGAAATGTAAGGATGACGCAAGACAAGAATTTCAATGAGGGAGCTTCTCATCAAGATCCTTAAGCTCCTAATGAAGATGGGGCTATGACTATTGTGGAGATAAGGTCGGCTCTCCAAACATTGACTCATGTTTTGACGACTCAAGTCACTAGGGATAATAGAGCTCATGAGAATCCCAATGCTAGTACAACCACTTCGAGGATTAGGGATTTCACAAGAACGAATCCCCCTAGATTCTATGGCTCCAAAGTGGATGAAGACCCACAAGGGTTTATTGATGAAATGTGTAAAATGCTTGATGTTATGGGTGTGTCTCCAAGAGAGAAGGTGGAACTAGCCACCTACTAATTGAAATATGTGGCTCAAGTATGGTATGAGAAATGGAAGGATGAGAGACATGTGAGAGCGGGACTGGTTGATTGGGGATTGTTCAAGTTGGCCTTCCTTGACAGGTTTTTCCCCCTAGAGTTGAGGGAGAGAAAGAAGCAAGAATTCATCAACCTTTGCCAATGAGGTATGAGTGTGAATGAATATAGCCTTAAGTTCACCCAATTGTCTAAGTATGATCCAACCTTAGTGGCAGACTCTAGGGCCAAGATGAACAAATTCGTTATGGTGATATTCGACTTAGTGGTAAACGAATGTCGTTCGGCAATGCTCATTCCAAGTATGAACATTTCACATATAATGGTTCATGCCGACCAAATATAGGAACAAAAGCTCAAGCAAGTGAGTAGAGAAGTGAAGAGGGCAAAGGATCGATGATGGGAATTCTTCCAAGGGTAAATTTGAGGTTTAAGGCAAACCAAGGTTTAAGAGAAGGTTCTCCAACCAAGGCTCCTCGAGCACTCCTAAGGTCAACAAAGAAAGGGTGTCTATCCCTAAGCCACAAGGTTGTAGTGGTGATTGCTCTTATGTTGATAGACCTACTTGTGCAAAGTGTGGCAAAAATCATGATAGCAAATGCCTTGTTGGTACGGATGGGTGTTTTAGTTGTGGAAATGATGGTCACATGAAGAGGTATTGTCCCATGCTAAGGGCTCAAGGAAAATAGGGCAAGCAAGTCCCTCCTAGTGGCTCAAATTCTGATGCTCCTAAGAAGAATCACTTTTATGCTCTCCAATCCCGAAGCTATCAAGAGGATTCCCCGGATGTTGTTACCGGTATGTTGCAAGTATTTTCCATTGATGTTTAGGCATTATTAGACCCCGATGCTAATTTATCATTTGTTACACCTTTAGTGGCTATGATATTTGATGTACTCCCCGAAAAATTAGAGGAACCATTTTCGGTGTGTACCCCGGTGGATGACTCGGTTGTAGCTAAAAGTGTTTATAGGAGTTGTCCCATTTCATTGTCTCATAAGGTCACTTTGGTTGATTTAGTAGAATTAGATATATTCGACTTTGATTTCATCTTGGGGATGAGTTGGTTGTATGCTTGTTTTGCGTCCATTGATTGTAGAACCCGAGTGGTTAAGTTTCAATTTCCAAATGAGCCCATTTTAGAATGGAAGGTGGGAAATTCTATCCCTAGAGGTCGTTTTGTGTCATGTCTAAAATCTTGAAAAATGATCTCAAAGGGGTGAATGTATCACATTATTAGGGTTATGGACATTGAGTCTGAGACTCCTTCTTTGGAGTCAGTCCCCATAGTGAGTGAGTTTTCGGATGTCTTCCCCGATGACTTGCCCGATGTCCCTCCTGAACGGGAAGTAGACTTTGGCAGTGATATTTTGCCGAATACACAACCCATATGTATTCCTCCTTACCGGATGGCGCCAGCCGAATTAAAGGAATTGAAGGAACAACTCAAGGACTTGTTAGAAAAAGGCTTTATTCAACCAAGCATATCTCCATGGGGTACTCCGATATTGTTTGTGAAAAATAAAGATGGGTCCCTTAGGATGTGTATTGATTATCGCCAATTGAACAAGGTCACTATAAAGAATAAGTAACCGCTTCCTAGGATTGATGATTTGTTCTATCAACTCCAAGGAGCTAACTTTTTATCCAAAATATGTCTTCGTTCGGGTTTCCATCAACTAAGGGTAAGAGGATGTGACATTCCTAACATGGCCTTTAGGACCCGGTACGGTCACTACGTATTTGTGGTTGTCTTTTGGGTTAACAAATACCCCGACGACATTCGTGGACCTAATGAATAAGGTGCTTAGGTAATATCTTGATTCGTTTGTGATAATTTTTATTGACGATATTTTGATCTATTCAAATAGTGAGGATGATCACATGAAGCATTTGAGGATTGTATTGCAAGTCTTTAAGGACCACTAATTGTATGCAAAGTTTAAAAAGTGTGAGTTTTGGCTAAGATCGGTTGCTTTCCTTGGTCACATTGTGTCGGGTATGGGTATTAAGGTTGATTCTAAGAAGATGGATGCGGTCAAGAGTTTGCCTAGACCTCTAACTCATATAGATGTTAGAAGCTTTTTGGGGTTAGCCAACTATTATAGAAGGTTTGTTGAGGGTTTTTCCTCCATCGCTTCTCTATTGAAGGCTTTAACCCAAAAGAAAGCTAAGTTCAAATGGTCGGAGGCTTGTAAGAAGAGCTTTCAAGAATTGAAGGATAGACTCACATTTGCTTCGGTGTTGACCTTACAGGAGGGTACCGATGGGTTTTTAGTGTATTGTGACCCTTCTCGAGTGGATTTGGGATGTATCCTTATGCAACGGGGTAAAGTGATTGCCTATGCTTCCAGGCAACTCAAGGTACATGAAAAGAATTATCCAACTCATGATCAAATTAGCGGTGGTGGTGTTTGCCTTGAAAATATGGAGGCACTACCTTTATGGGGTCCATTTAGATATTTTCACCGATCACAAGAGCTTTTAATATGTGTTTACCCAATGTGACTTGAATCTATGACAAAGACGGTGGTTAGAGCTTCTAAAAGATTACGACATGAGTGTCCTTTACCACCCCGGCAAAGCTAATGTAGTTGCGGATTCCCTAAGTAGATTGTCTATGGATAGTGTGACTCATGTAGAAGATGAGAAGAAGGAATTAGTTTGTGATGTGCATAGGTTGGCCCGTTTAGGTGTTCAACTAGTGGATTTCACCAAGGGTGGGGTTATGGTCCATCATAGTTCCAAATCGTCCTATGTGGTTGATGTGAAGTCTAAACAACACCTTGACCCTATATTGATGAGTTGAAAGTGTCGGTTCTCAAAAAGTCCGTGGAGGCTTTCTCCCAAGGGGGGGATGGGGTGCTTAGGTACCAAGGTAGATTATGTGTTTTGGATGTTGATGGCTTAAAGGAGAAAATTTTAGAGGAGTCTCATGGTTCGCGGTATTATATTCATCCGAGAGCCACCAACATGTATCGTGATCTACGGGAAGTCTATTGGTCGAATGGCTTGAAAAAGGATATAGCGGGTTTTGTAGCCAAATGTCCGAATTGTCAACAAGTCAAGGCCGAACACCAAAAACTTGGAGGTTTGTCCCAATATATAGAAATTCCCACTTGGAAGTGGGAGGATGCGAATATGGACTTTGTTGTAGGTTTGCCTCGTACTCGAAGGCTACATGATTCTATTTGGGTCATTGTTGATAAGATGACTAAATCAGCCTACTTTATTACGGTCAAGATTTCATTTTCGGCGGAAGACTATGCGAAGTTGTACATTAATGAGATAGTGAAGTTACATGGGGTTCCTTATATATCATGTCGGATCGGGGTTCCAAATTTACTTCACACTTTTGGAAGGTATTCCAAAAGGGCATGGTACCAATGTTAAACTTAGTACCGCTCTTCACCCTCAAACGGATGGTCAAGCAGAAAGGACCATTCAAACCTTAGAGGACATGTTGAAAGCATGTGTGATTGATTTCAAGGGTAGTTGGGATGACCATCTCCCATTGATTGAGTTTGCCTACAACAATAGTTACCACTCTAGCATTGCCATGGCTCCGTTTGAAGAACTTTATGGGAGAAGGTGTAGATCTCCGGTTGGGTGGTTTGAGGTAGGTCAAATTTCTCTAATTGGTCCCGAACTAGTTTGTGATGCTATTTAATAAGTTCTACTTATTAGAAATAGGTTGAAGACGGCCCATTGTCGGCAAAAGTCTTATGCCGATAATAGAAGGAGGGATCTAGAGTTTGAAATTGGTGATTGGGTCTACTTGAAAATCTCACCTATGAAGGGTGTGATGAGGTTTGATAGAAAGGGGAAGCTTAGTCCCTGGTATGTGGGCCCATAACAAGTCTTGAAACATCTTGGGAAAGTTACATATGAATTAGAGTTGTCAAATGAGTTTGCACCGGTTCACCCGGTGTTTCATGCTTCCATCCTCAAGAAGTGCATTGGTGATCCGGTATCCATCCTTCCTTTAGAAGGGTTTAGGAGTTGATGAGAACCTTTCTTATGAAGAAGTCCTAGTTGAAATTTTGGACCGGCAAGTGAAGAGGTTGAGAAATAAGGAAGTAGCCTCCGTTAAGGTTTTATGGAGGAATCACTTAGTTGACGGTGCTACATGGGAGGCTGAGGCCGATATGAAGTCCCGTTACCCTCATATTTTCCCTTATGCTCCTATCGAAACTTAAGGTAAGTAATTCCTCTTGAGTTTATAGTGTTTTGGGAATCATGTGTATTGTATGAGTTTTCCATGATTTCCTTATGTTGTGCATGTCCTTGTGAGGATTCATGTTTAGTATATTTGAGTTTTCATAATGTATATGTTCCTCATGTTGATTTGCTTTTTAGTATGATAATTGCATTTTGACTTCATGGGGTGAAATGATGAACATGCTTAGTTATGTTTTCATGAATGGCTTATTGGCTCCATACTGATGTATTGAGCTTACTTAAGTTTGAGAAGGTAGTTCCTCCCATGTTTATGTGAATTGATGAATTTTGTGCATATTGAATTGGTAGATGTAGTTCCTATCTCCTTGAGTTGCATTGACTTCGTCTTGTGAAATGAAGTTGAAGTTTCCTCCTTTTGAATAGTACATAAAGTGAATAGTGCATGTGTAAGTTTTGCACATTTTGATATTTCATGCATAATGGGCTGTTAGTCTAGACTTTCTAACTTAGTTGGTGTCTAGATCATCATTCGGTGACGAATGTTCCCAAGTGGGGGATAATGTAACACCCCGAAAATCTAATGACCTAAGCTAGAGCCTATCATGTAGTCTAGTGTCCTAAAAATAGTTAACGTCAGGATAAGAGTGGTAAAATAACTTCCCTAACTTAGTATTAAGGTCCTAGTGCCTAAATGTCAAGGCATGGCCCCCCAAGGACCCCCCAAGGGTCCTTGAGTAGGACCCAAGGGAAGTTTCAAAAAACTGTAAAATACAGCATGATCCACGATTGGGCACCCACGAGTCGTGGGTGGAACCACGCTCCGTGGTTAGGAGGCATAGTTCGAGACTTAGTCTCCCCAAGCTGTCCCTCCAATGCACTCTCTCTGATCAAAACCACATCCATGCAAGACGGTCCGTGGTCCCATCCACGATCCATGGATGGGGTCCGTGGATCACCACCTGCAAAAGCTAGTTTGGGTTCGGCTAAGGGAAGGGTGTTTTCGTAAATTCTATTTTAATTAATTAAGGGTAGGGACGGTTATTATTAGTTATTTTAAGTATATTTAAAGTACTTTTAACTATTAATAAACTCTTTTAACTCCACACAACTCACAAACTCAAACTCAACCAACTTCCCTCCCAAAAATATTGTCTCTCTAAACTCCATTGAAAAACAAATAAGAAGGTTAAGATTAGGGTTCAAGCTCCAAGATTTTCACTCCAATTTCGTGTGGAAATCTCCCTAAGGTAAGGATGCTTTTCATTCTTTGGTAGCTATCCCACAAGAAGTCCCTTCAAAGTGTGTTTTTAAGACTTCCAAAACCTAGGGTTTTAACTCTAGTCATGGGTCTTCTTCCAAAATGATTTATATTGTTCAATTATGATCATGATTAATTATTATGGTTTATGGTTATATTATTGTAGTATTGATGGATTTTGATGAAAATCTCTTGTGGACCCATGATTTCCCCTTCTTCCTAAATTGTGAACAAAGGTGTGACTTGATTGACCATGGAAGTTGATAATTGATTATGTGTATGTTTATTAAGTCGTTGAATCATATAATCTCTCTATCTAATTATATAATTCTAGAAGTTAGGGTTGATGTTGGTTCATGGCCTTGAAGGGAAATTGGCTAGGGTTTGCATATGTTGATGTTAATTGTTTATGAGTGTGTGATTTACTTAGATAGTAATGATCCTATATCTAGTGTGCAATTGTGGTATTGATGCAAGATCCTTCTTCTCTATACTCTTACACTTGATTATGCATGAAGTATGTATGTATGTTTATGATAAGCTTGTTGTGTTGATTGAAAGGACATTCTCATGATCACAATACAACTACAAGGGGAAAGGTTTACTCACATGGTAGTGTTTCTAAAGTGAAAGAAGCATTCTAACTTAAGGAACCTATGAATTATTATGATGATATGTGGGCATGAGTGCCTAGTGTATTCTTTTATGAATGTGAACTTAAGTAAAGACTTAACTTAACTCTTAAAGGGAATTATGCTTAGCACTGAGCGGATTTGAGTATGACATGGGTTCCTTCACGCTAGTAGTTGGGTTCCCAATATGGTTATCTCATGAGATGGAAACCTCCACGTTAGTAGTCAAGGTTTTTAGAAGCAATCTCCTTATCCCATAACTATGTGCCCACATAGGTTTTAGCTAGTGGATCCACCTAGAAGCTATTATGAAAGTTCTACCTTAGGCTAGTAGGACACCTCTTTCCGATGTGGGGGTCGAACACCGAATTTCATGTAGCTCACATGGTCTGTGTTAGTTAATGCTAATCTTCCCTATATGATTTGAATATGAACTATGATAAGAACAGGAACTTTAATTATGACTTCTTAAGGGGTACTACATAGGATGAGTGGGGGTATGAGACTTCACTTAGGCATTGCACAAGTAGACTCTAAGAGGGGTCATGGTGAGGTTCCCTTATGTGATGAAGGCTTATGAATTATGTATGAAAGGTATGTTTGAATGTTACAGTTGACTTCACTTGTTACAAGTTATGAATGTGAATGACTCCTTACAAGTTATGAATGTGAATAAGGTAAAGTAAGGCATGTCTGTTGTGGGTGACCTAAATGTGATACTTGGCATTCGGTAGGGTTATGGTATCTTACCTTTGCATTGCACTAGCATGGATTTGGGTTGCTTATATGTTGGTTTGACTTATGTTGCTTCTTAAATGTGCATTATGGCTTTCAAAATTGATAAAGACATGATTTCAACTAAATGTCCCTTTTATGCATCTTTTAAGGATTTTGTGCATGGCTTCCATACTTAGTACATTAGTTATGCTAACCCATATTTTCTACATTCTATGAGTGTAGTTCCGGCCATTGATACATATTACTCTCTTCAAGCGAAGCTTGGGTTGACTATTCCCTAGGCTTGGTGAGTCCTCAAGTTCGAGGACAAGATGTTTCCATTTTCTATCTTTTATGTACTTTCCACTTTCAGAACTATATTGATGTAAAGGGGCTTTTGACCCTATTTGTAATCCTTATGTACTAGATGGTGATTGAGACCAGTCTAGATTCTTACCTTCATCTATGAAGAAGAAGTTGACTTCTATTGTAAAAGTTTTAAATTTTCCACAATTATTCTATGTCTTTATGTTATGATGATTCTAAGGGCTTGTGCGAGACCCCTTCGGGGTCAAGTATGTCCTGTTACTCCTAGGGGGTAGCCTCGGGTCGTGATAAGACACTACTGACGGACCGTTATCAGGATGAGAGACCATCCTGCACGGCCGTCGTTGGTGGTCAGAACCCCAACATGAGGGCTTGGACCACATGCCCAGACCACAGACCGTGGCCAGCGTGGGTTGACACTTGCAACTTCTAGAAATGGGTAATATTCCCTTTCTCGAATCTGGGGTGTTACAAGCAAATTCAACTACCTTAGTCTCAAAGATATGAATGGCCCTAGGAATTATATTGACATCGTTTATAAACTGTTGCGGGTCCTATGTCACACTAGATCCAGTGAACACCAGGGATTCATATAAAGGAAATTCCGTACTCTGGATCCTATTGTCTTCCCCGAATAGTACTAGGTGTATCTACATTTTTTCCTTGGACCTGAGCAGCTTACCAACTGAGTGAACAACTATATTGCCCCTCTAAAATCTTGCTCTGAAGCACCTAGTGGCGGTACAAGCGGTACGTGAACTACTGCTGGTACTACTAGAGGTGTAGGAACTCCTGTAGATCCTTTTTCCCTAGGAATCTTAGGACCTAGAAGTATAGGACATAAAGAGCTCTCCTGACTGTTAGTCTTATCACCTAATAGTTGGGGCTACTCTGAACTGCCTCCTGAGTAGTACTAAGAGTGGACCTTGAGCTTTCTTTATCCTGGTCTATAATAGACATGATTTGTATCATAAATAAAAAGTATATGACTCAGAATTAACTTTCTATGACTCTTTTCTATCGCACGATTTAGATTATGAAATAAGGTCAAAATATTAAATGCCCATGTAGTCCCTCAATTATAAATATATCGTGCAACATATTTAAAGAAAGGTCCTACTAGACAACGCTTCATAGACTCCCTCGGTAACTTGAACCTGGTTCTTTGATACCAAGTTTGTCACGCCCTCAACTAGAAAGGGGCGGACCTTGAAGATCTATACAAGTAAATGCTAACTATATGTACTAAACTCATGCAAACGTTGTAAACTCATAGGCAACACAAATATCCCAAGACACGTACTAAAAAATAGATAACAAAAAAGCCCACTGGCTACTTTACAACGGACAAAAAAAACTAAGTCTAAGAAGCTTTTAAAGAGTATGCATCTAAAGATCTGATAACTAGTATGGACAAGGCCCCAACATACATGTTCTGACATACGTACATAAATAGCAAAATATAGGCTCTAAATATCAGATATATAGAGGTGGAGCTTACCAACTGCTAAGCTGGAAGTCTCTAATCTACTGGAAATTTTTGTTGTCCTGAGTACCTGAGCATGTATTGATAGAAATATAGAAAAAATAGGGACGTCAGTACATATAAAACATGTACTGGTATGTAAAGCCGACTGAATAACAAGAAGACATGTAAGAATATTGAAATGAATGAAATATCAAGATAGGAAAATCTGATCATATGCATGAAAGAGACATAATCGAAAACTGGAATTTGTGACCAATCTCAAGGGTCCTCACCTAACATTTCATGGCTTATTCGCTTACATATAAAATTCCTATAATTTTCCTAAGTGCTACATTTACTTCGTAATATGGCTTCCCTTCTCTTTGTAAGCCTATGGAGTCACTTTATGGCTTACTATCCGCGATTAATGAACCACGTATGGCATATTAGGCCACTGTCACAACTATCCGTAAAATCTCATACTCGAGGTAACGAGGTCTATCAAGGTATGCCCTCCAGGGCACCTGTATGGTTTACCCGTAGGCCTATATCAGTCAGGGGAATCCATGACGAGACATTCCAACTAAATCTATATGGATTTAGTGCAAAGAATAACATCACAAGTAGTGGCCCTAAAAATACCCACCCCACGCTGCAAAGTAGGCTATAATCTCATTTGCATGTAAAGACGTATAACAATTAACTCATAAAGCATACCACTCGTGATAGAATTTTGCAATTACTTTCTTTAGCTTAGTAATCATATATCTTGTTACCTATATATCTATGAATAGTCAGTAGCCAACTCCTTCCTTTAAATTTATGGAACATGTATACTCGCTAACTTCTAAGAGTTTCAACTGAAGACATATATAGTTATGTGAAACATATGACTACTATAACTCTATAGGTTTAGGAATCCAACATGAGAGGGCTTATAAAATAGGATAACTTGCTCTCAAGTGTCATATTGTCTGTGATGACATTTATCGAAAAAAGATGTGACTTCAGGTCGTGCCTTAATTGCGAAAGAGGTTTTAGCTTTACATACCTTACTTCGGGACTTACTATCTCACATCGTGTCGTCAAACTCCTTTGCTGACAACTTTATCTATAACATAATACCATAATAGAACACTATGAGAAGCTAATCAAAAAGCAAACCAAGACTGAAAACACCATAATAGTTCACAAGCGACAAGCTAAACCATTATTATAGATAAATGACGTATCGCCACACCCTTGTCTTTCTCTACTATCCAAGTGGGCTCATGACTTATATATTTGTTCAATATCACTCCTCAATCCTTTAACCATAAATAACCCGCCTCTCTTAATCATCCACCATCAACATATAAAGTCAAACTTATGGCTTCCAACATCATCCCATGCTTTCTTCATGAATGACGTCGAATTCCCTTATAAGCTCATAGTTTAAGTTGGTAGAGAACTACTGCAATCAATGAAAATAATAGGAACTCATACAAACATCTACTACCTATTCTTAAGTCATTTAGGCATTTCATCAAACACTTGACGAGGGACAAATTTTCAAGAATCACAAGAGTTGTGTTTTCTGTACCTAGACTTTCGTTTTATCATAACCAACGTACTTCCTTAATACAATACCATCAACCCCTCATTTGATCGAAACAACACCCAACAAAACTTTCTACAAACTCCATCCTCACCAAGAACTTCAACTACAATGTGTAAAACATGGACTCACGACTTCCTATCACTGTCCCGTTAGTCCTATCCGTAATTTATACTTAAAGCATCCTTACAATACTATTTAAGGAGATAGAAGATGAGTCATATCTCTATATAAAAAAAATCAGCCCATGCTCTTTCTATTCTTCAAGAACAACACCCTTTTTCTTCAAGAAAATACTTGGCTAAGTGTATCTATAGGTCTATGGGGAGGAAGAAACTTGATTATTGAAGAAATCAACTTACCTTAAGAATGGGAGGATTGGAGATGAGCAATAATCGAAGAAATAACTTGAAACAACTCCTTAAACGTTTCGGAGGATATGGGAAAATAAATCCTAAATTTCTAATATAAAAACAATAAGTTTGGCCGACTTTCTCTAAAGTGACACATGTCCTGCGGTGATCGGGCAGTGTGTGCGTCTGTCCTAGAATAAACATAACTTTCTCCTTCGAAGTTGTATTAATGAGAGGTTTGTTTTTCTGGAAACTAGACTCAAATACCTTTCATATGATAGATTGTAGGCCTTCTAAATCCATATATACTTGGGGATATGCTCGTTTAAATTCAGCTGATAAATTAGATCATTTGTACTCTTCCTCCACAACAAACCTTTAAACTTTGAATCTTTTCTTTAATTATCTCTTTGGCCTAAAACTTTTTTTAGCCTTCAAATGATTAATATAAGGGCTACATGGTATACTTAACTATTTTCAATGATATATTCCCTCGATATCACACCTATGCATTGGTGTTTACAAGTAGCAAATGTATTTTAAGTTATGGGGTATTACACTTAATACCCTCACCGGAAACAATGTGACCAAGAAAAGCGACGGATCTCAACAATAACTCACATTTACTAAACTTGTGAGTAGTTGTTAGTCCTTTAGGACTTGAAACGCAATCCTCAAATGATTAGCATGCTCATCCTCACTCCTTGAGTAAATCGAGATGTCAGCGATAAACACAATCACAAATATGTCAAGATATTGTCTAAACACTCTATTCATCAAATCCATGAATGCGGCACGAGCATTGGTCAAACAAAATGACATTACAAAAAATCAAAATGACCATACTTAGTTCAAAAAGTCATCTTCGGAATGTCATCTTCCTTCACCCTTAATTGGTGATAACCCGGCCGGAGGTCAATCATAGTGAACTAACTCGCTCCTTGGACTTGATCAGACAAATCATCTATCCTTGGAAGAGGATACTTATTCTTGATGGTAGTCTTGTTCAATTTCTGGTAGTCAATGCACATGCGAAGTGAACCATCTTACTTAGGAATAAAAATAACAGGAGCACCCTAACCCTTATCCAACAAATTTTTCAGTTGCTCCTTTAATTCCTTAAGTTCTGCCGGAGCCATACGGTAAGGAGGAATAGAAATAGGTTGTGTAGCTAGGAGAAAATCAATACTGAAGTCTACTTCCTTTGGGAGGAATACGGGTAGATAATTTGGGAACACTTCTGGAAACTCATTTACAACGGGGACCAACTAAATAATAGGGGCTTCAGAATCTGTATCCCTACCCAAACAAGATGTGGAGCATGTGTCATTAAACAAGAGATATCAATTTCTCTAATGAGCATGGTTGTACGACATTCCTTAACCACCATTTCAGACAAACCTAAAACAAACTTACTTATCCTTTCCCAAGAGTCGGCCACCATAAAAGGATCATATTTAGACAATTGAGTGAATTTCAAAGCATACTCTTTCACACTTATGTTTCCTTGATGAATGGTGATGAACTCAAGAACTTTGGCCTCCCTCATCTCAAGGAGAAGAACCTATCAAGGAAAATAACATTGAAATTTTCCCAATCAAGAGGAACTGCATCAACCACATTCTCTTCCTTTCATTAGTTGAACCAAACTTGAGAAACACCTTAAAGTTGATAAGTACCCAATTCTGCCTTTTCCACCGGCATCACTCCCATGATAGTATAAACCTTGTACACCTCATAAATGAACCCTTGAGTATCTTCCTCAAACTTAGAACCACGAAAATCTTGGGGACTCATTCTAGTGAAGTTTCTCACTCTAGTTGTTGTCGTACCAATATTTGGGTTCACAGGGACCACAACCTCTCTATTGACTTGAGCCAACACTTGAAAAACAGCTCAAAACTTTGCATTAGTCACTTGTTCGACCAAAGGGTTGACCAAAACTCAAACAGCTTCTTGAGAAACATCTTGAGGATGTTGACGAGTTTCTTGTACCACATTCTCAGCTGCATTCATTCTAATGTATACTCTTCGAGGGGCCATATCCTGAAAAGCATCAGAAAATGATTAGGAGAAAGACATGTAGACTTATACTCCATCGCACGACTTTAGATTGATGAAAATAGTGAAGTTTCCTAAACATCTTATAGCCTCTTATTCATATATATGCTGCTCTTCACACTCATAAACAAGACTCTACTCAACGTGGCTTGTGAGACATCCTAGGACCTTTTTAAACCTTGTGCTTTTAATACCAAGTTTTTCACGACCGAAAGTATACCCTAGGTGTAACATGATGTATAGAACCCCGAGAGGCTCTACAGTAATCACTTATCATGCATCATACAAGATAATAGAAATAAAGATTTCAGAGAAGAAGTATTATATCATAAAAGAGTTTGACAAATTGAAAGTCTAACCTAAGTCTCAATTAGTCATCTACTACATCAAAAGAAGGGTTTGGGACATAACCCATACACCAAGTACAAAATCTAAAAATTGAAATGACATAAAGCTATAAAAGTAACTTGGTCCTTGGAACCTAAGCACTTACCAATCTTGAAGCACCAAACAGATCAACTAGCCACAACTGTGAAAGGTAGGAGCGTCAAACCCTATATTGGTGAAACAATGTAGGCACACGTATGCATTAGTACATGGAATGTACTAAGTATGATTGTAATGCATAAGAGTTATGAAATCATGCTAAAAGGACTCTACATGACATGCAATGACCAAGCTAAATCATAAGATAAAAGGGTTAGAAAACATAATTCATATTCACGGTAATGCAAGCTTAACATATTCAAAATACTTGTGAGATACTTTCATAAAGTAACCTTAGTTCATTATTGTGGGAATTTTATGACATAACCGCCATAGACCACGTTAGTTATAACATGGAATCTAGTGTTTGTCCCATACCAAAAAGGGACGTCCTTACTTTCCAAGTAATGAACCATGAGTCTATGCTAAGGGGATCCACTAGCTAGTGTCTATCTGAGAAAAAACCTATGGTGGAACATAGTTATTGGATAAAAAGTTTGCTACTAGAGACCCGACCTTTTCTAGCGGGAGTGCCTTCATCTCAATAGCCTCTTACTAAGTATAAATCCCACAGAATAGTCATTAAACCATATTCATTTCATCATCCATGGAAGGGCACAGTTAAAAAATCTATCCAAGCTAGAGTTCATTTAGAATAGCTCCTAAAACATAATTCAACTTAGGTGAGAAAACCTTTCAAACTTATGAATCCTTATGTGAGAAAACCTTTCATAACAACAATGTTGATAATTTACTCTGAAAGCATCCTCGAATAATGTACATCAACTTTATAAAAGTATACATATCTTCATAAAGTCATCTTTCATAGTTCATAAGCTTCATCATGAGTTCACAGTCTAAAAATCATAGATCATGCATGGGTTCATATGAATTCAACTATAAATCATGTAAATACATTCAATTCATGCATTAGAATATAAGAAACAAGTAAATAAATCATAATTGGAAAGAACCCGTGAAGATTGAATAAAACCCTAACTTTTAGATTGAAAATATAACTTGTAAAATTTAAAGAATATAGGAAATTTATGGAGGAAAGGACTCTGTAGGTAAATACTAACATACCTTAGTAATCAATGCTCATAATCCATGGTTAATTGAAGTTCTTGAAACCAAACCTTAGCTTTTTCTTCTTTAGCTCTCGAGAAAATTTTGGGGGTGATCTTGGAGGGAAATTTAAGAATTAGATGAATTATTTAGAATGGGTAGTTTTAGGACGTAATTCACTTATAAGGCCTTGAATTAGGGGTTAAAACGATGAAGTTTAGGTACCAAACACATAAGGAAAGACCAAGATGTCCTTGACTTAAAAACTAATTGGTCACCCTAAATGGACCCTAAACAGATCGTACATAGCCTCATAGTCCATTTAGGGTTTTTTCTAGGTGACCCGAAGGTCCAGGCATGCCTGGACAGCTTGGAAATTTCCCTAAACGGTCTGTGAATCCTTATACTAGCCGTTTAGGGAGCCGTTCAGGTAACCCTGAATCCTGGTAGCCCCAAACGGCCAGTCCACTTGCCTTAAAAGACCAGTGGGGTCTTAAACTGACCGTTTAGGGACTCATAAAGTGTCTGTGACTTGTTTTAGGCATATGGACTTCCTCATTAACTAAATTTTACATTTTTGAATCCCAAGGTGTTATACCGAGCTACTGAAGAAGAATAAGCCATGGGTTTGGAGCGTGGAGTGTCAAAAGGTGTTCGAAGGTCTCAAGGTCGCTGTAATAGAAGAGTTGGTCGTGATGCTACCCGATTTCTCAAACACATTTAAAGTGCACATGGATGCCTCAGACTTTGCAATTGGGATAACTTAATTCAATATAGATACCCAATTGCATTTGAGAGCCACAAGCTGAACAAGATTGAACGACGGTACACTATGAAGAAAAAAAGAGATGACGGTCATAGTGCATTGCCTACGCACATGGAGAAAATACATACTAGGCTCTAAGTTCATTGTCAAAACAGAAAATGTGGCCACTAGCTACATCAAATCACAGAAGAAGCTCACCTGAAACAAGCTAGGTGGTAGGACTTTGTAACACCCCGTATCCGAAAAAGGGAAATGATACCAATTTCCAAAAAATTGTAGGTGAAACCCACTCTGGCCACCCACGGCCTGTGTAATGGACCAAGGACCATAGATGTGGTCCGTGGTTGGGCAGCCTAGCAGTGGTCTAAGGGCCAAGAACCACGGCCTAACAAACAAACCATTGGTCAGACCATAGTCCTTTGTTGGGGGCCTGTGTTTCGAAGACCCAAGATCCTGGTTTCTCACCACCAATGATGGTCCACCAAGACGGACCGTAGATCAGACCATGGTCAGTCAACTAGGGTACGTGGTTGGTAGGTCGGTGACAGCCGACGTTTAAGTCCAAGGGCAGTTCGGTCTTTTCCTAATTAATTAATTCCTATGCTACATCATTTTACCAAAGAATAGGACCCCTACATAAGTCATTTTAACCCCAAAACTCAACCATTAAAGTCATTATTTCCAAAACCCAAAAGAAATCCCAAAGTCTTCCTCTCAAAACTTTCTCTTTCTAGAATTTGAAGAAGAAGAAGAAAGAGTTGGAGCTAGGATCAGGGTCAAGTCTCCATTCCTCAAAAATTTGTGAGCTTTGTAATCAAGGTATGATAAATTTTCATCTATGGATTCCCTAAGAGTCCCAATTAAGAAGATGAAATTCCCCAATTTGAGTTAGGGTTTTCTTCCAATATTGTGGGCATTGATGAATGTTGATCCAATTGATTGAGTTATGACTGTTTATGATTGAATTGGCAGGAATACACGTTTGTAGGACGAATTTATATGTACCCATGTCTAGAAAGATGAAAGTGATGTAAATGGGTTTTATGTCATGAAAGGAGAATTTGTGGGTTTAGATGTATTCAATCAAGGATTAATGAGATAAATTAGAATTGAAGCTTATATGATGAATCATGATTAGGATTTCTTTGAGATTGAAGCTTATGAGATGATTATGATATTGAATTGCTTGAGATTGAGCATAGAGAATGACTATGAGATATAGTGCTTTGAGATTAAAGCTTATGTTGTCAATTGTTGATTATTGATATGATTGTTATGGAAGAGATAGTTCCCACATGAATTGCTTATGTTATGAATGTGAAAGGCTTTCTCATATTGAATGATTCTAGGTTGAAAGGATTGTTCACCTAAAATGAATCTAATGCTAATGACTAAGATATTGATGTGGCTAGAGGGGATTACCCATGACCTCCAAATGAGATGGATATGAGGCGATTACCCATATTCCATGATTTAGAACAAAGAGGTGATTACCTTTTTTCCTTTAAGTTGAACAAGAGGCGACTCCCTATGTTCTTAAGATATGATTCGGTCAAGAGGTGAGTACCCATGATCCTTATAGAACGAAAAGAGGCGAATACTCATGTCACATGTTGTTGGATAAGACGCGAATACCCACGATACATATGTTAAGTTGGACTAGAGGTGAATACCTATGATCCATATGTTAGGTTGGACTAGAGGCGAGTACCCATGATTCATATGTTGAGAAGGGCTAGCGGAAACTACCCATGTTCCTTTATAGTAAGGAAAAGAGGTGATTCACTATGTCTATAAAAGATAATCTAGACTATGTTATGATGCAGGATGAGCGTGGATTGTTGCTTGAGGTGCCTTCCATGATGAGTAAAGTTGAACTAAGGTTACTTCAAGAAGTATTCCTTTTATGTTAAAATGATCTATTATGTGCATTGATTATCCCTTATCGCCTTAACTGTCTAACTCTTATGTTTTTGTTGATGTTTATGCTAGCTATCATGTTTAGTACATGTTTGTACTAACAAATACTCTTTCCTATATTTCTTATCCAAATGTAGGCTCCGGCGATCTCAACTCTCATCCCCGTGGCTAGGATCGTAGTAGAGCAAAACTTGAAGATTTGTGAGTCCTCATACCATTTGAGGATTTGGCCACCATTTATCTTATGTTCTTTCATTTTATGTTTCGAACATTATTGTATGGGCTGTGTCCCAAGATATTCATGTTGTAAATGGTTTGAGACAAAGTCTAATAGACTTCCGCTTTTTGTTATAAAACTTTGATGTCACTGAAAAAAATGTTTAAACTTTCCGCTCATTTCTATTATCTTATGTTACAAAATCTAAGTGGCTTATATGAGGCCTCTCGAGATTTTGTGTGCTAAGTTATGTCTAGGGTGTACCCCTGGGTCGCGACAAACTTAATATCAGAGCACAAGGTTTAGAATAGTTTTAGGGTGTTTCAAAACCACATATAGTAGAGTCGTGTTCATAAGTATGAAGCGCACCACATTTATGAATGAGAAGTTATTAGATGCCTAGAAACTTCACTTCTTCATTTCTTTAAGTCGTGTGATAGAGTTTAACTCTATAAGGTCTTTCTCCTAATCCTTACCTAATGGTCTACAATAGATGACTAATATAAGAGTTTTTGCTAGAAGGACCGAAGGAGGAGAGATTAACCAAGGAGCTCCTCCTCAAGCTCCCCAAGCTCCTCAAGCTCTGGTTGACCCTTTGGCCAACCAAGTGACTAATGCGGAGTTTAGAACGGCTTTTCAAGTGTTGGCTCAAGCTGTGATGACCCAAGCCAATAAGGAGATTGTGAACCCCGTGAACCCAAATGTGGGTATGGCAACATCAAGAGGGAGGGACTTCACAAGGATGAATCCTCTGGAATTTTATGGTTCTAAGGTTGAGAAAGATCCTCAAGAGTTTATTGATGAGGTTTATAAGGTGTTGGCTATCATGGGAGTGACTTCGGTGGAGAAGGCGGAATTGGCCGCTCATTAACTTAAGGGGGTTGCTAAAATTTGGTTCAACCAATGGAAAGAGGCAAGACTGATAGTTGCGGGTCCCATTGAATGGGAAAGGCTTAAGTTTGCTTTTCTTGATAGGTTCTTTCCTCTTGAGATGTGGGAGGCTAAAGTTCTTGAGTTCATTAATCTTCGACGAAGAAATTTGAGTCAGAAAGAATATGCCTTGAGATTCACTCAATTGCCTAAGTATGCTCCTTCTATAGTTGCCGACTCTAGGGTAAGGATGAGCAAGGTTTGCTTCGAGTGTGTCCGAATTGGTTGTAAAAGAGTGTCGTACGGCTATGCTTGTCCATGACATGGATATTTATCGTATCATGGTCCATGCCCAACAAATTGAAGAGGAAAATCTCAAAGAGAGGTCTAGAGAAACAAAGGCAAGAATGTATGATGGTAACTATTAATTCTCTAGGTCCGGTGGACGTGGTCGTTCAGTGTTTCAACAAAGGTTTTCCGAGCAAGTTTCTTCTAAGGCTCCCCCAATGTGGAACAACGAAAGGGTGTCTAACCCAAAGACTCAAGGAGGTGGTAATGGGTCGTCTTTGCCTAATTGTACTAAGTGTTGCAGAAAGCATGAAGGCAAATGTCTAGCGGGTTCCAATGCTTGTTCTAGTTGTGATAAGACGGATCACAAGATAAGGGATTGTCCTATAGTTGCTAAGAATGAGGGAGATAATCTTCGTAGGGCTCAACCCTATCCTTTATCCTGTCCAAGTAGTTTGGGTTCAAATGCTCCTAAGCAAAATAGGTTTTATGCTCTTCAGACTCGAGGTGAACAAGAGGGTTCTCCCGATGTGGTTACCAGTATGTTGAATGTTTTCCAAATTGATGTATATGATTTACTTGATCCCGGTGCTACTTTGTCTTTTGTGACGCCATATGTGGATATGAGCTTTGATGTGCTCTCCGATGTGTTGTTAGATCCTTTTGATGTCTCTACTCATGTTGGTGATTCTGTGTTGACGGAGAGAGTTTATAGAAAGTGTCCCATCTCCTTATCCCATAAAGTTACTCTAGTTGACTTGGTAGAGCTTGATATGCTAAATTTTGATGTAATCCTTAAGATGAGTTGGTTACATTCTTGCTATGCTTCTACTGATTGTAGAACCCGAGTAGTCAAATTTCAGTTCCAGAATGAGTCTGTCCTAGAGTGGAAGGGGAGGAAATTCTATAACAAAAGGTCAGTTTATTTCTTATCTTAAATCCAGAAAGATGATTTCCAAGGGTTTCTTGTACCATTTAGTTAGGGTGAAGGATATGGATTCTGAAACACCTAATCTTGAGTCGGTCCCCGTTGTTAATGAATATCCAGAAGTGTTCCCAGATGATACCCGGTATTCCTCCAGAAAGGGAAATAGATTTTGGTATTGACCTTCTCCCTGATATGCAACCTATTTCTATTCATCCCTATATAATGACTCCGGTAGAACTTAAAGGGTTAAAGGAACAATTGAAAGATTTGTTGGATAAGGGTTTCATCCGACCGAGTATCTCTTCATGAGGTGCTCTAGTTTTGTTTGTTAGGAAGAAGGATGGTTCATTCCGAATCTGGATTGACTATCGGCAATTGAATAAGGTGAAAATTAAGAACAAGTATCCTCTTCCAAGGATAGATGATTTGTTTGACCAACTCCAAGGTGCAAATTACTTCTCCAAGATCGACCTTAGGTTGGGTTATCACTAATTGAGGTTGAAAGAGGATGATATTCGGAAAATGACTTTTAGAACCTGATATGGTCATTATGAGTTTTTGGTGATGTCGTTCGGCTTGACTAACGCTATGGTGACATTTATGGATTTGATGAGTAGGGTGTTTAGCCAATACCTTGACATATTCGTAATTGTGTTCAATGATGATATTTTGATCTATTCAAGGAGTGAGGATGACCAAATTAATCATTTGAGGATTGTGTAGCAAATCCTTAAGGAACAACAACTATTTGCAAAGTTTAGCAAGTGTGACTTTTGGCTAAGGTCCATAGTTTTCCTTGGTCATATTGTTTCAAGTAAGGGTATTGAGGTAGATTCTAAGAAGACGGATGCGGTCAAGATTTGTCCTAGACCTCTATCACCTTCGAACATTAGAAGTTTCTTGGATTTGGCCGGTTATTACCGACGGTTTGTTGAGGGTTTTCTTCTATTGCCTCTCCATTGATGGCTTTGACTCAAAAGAGGCTAAGTTTGTATGGTCCTAATTATGTGAGAAGAATGTCCAAGAGTTGAAAGATAGACTTGCTTCCGCTCTGGTGTTGAATTTACCAGAAGGTATGGATGGTTTTGTGGTGTATTATGATACCTCGAGAATTGGGTTAGGATGTGGACTTATGTAGAATGGTAAAGCTATTACCTATGCTTCAAAACAACATAAGGTTCAGGAGAAGAATTATCCAACCTACGATCTTGAATTAGCGGCGGTGGTTTTTTCCTTAAAGATATGGAGGCACTACTTGTATGGTGTTTATGTAGATGTGTCCACCGATAAAAAGAGCTTGCAATATGTGTTTAATCAGAAAGATCTAGGCCTTCACCAAAGAAGGTGGCTTGAGTTATTGAAAGATTATGATATGAGTGTTCTCTATCACCATGGTAAGGCAAATGTAGTAGCGGATGCTCTTAGTAGGTTTCTTAGGGGTAGTGTTGCTCATATTGAAGATGAGAAGAAAGAATTGGTACGAGATGTACATAGATTGGCCCGTTTAGATGTTCGATTGATGGACTCTACCAAGGGTAGTGTTATGGTTCACAATGGTTCTGAATTGTCTTTTGTGATTGAGGTAAAGGCTAAGCAATGTCTTGATCTGACTTTAGTAGAATTGAAAGAAGCGGTGCTCAAGAACTCCGTTGAGGCTTTCTCCCAATGGGGAGATGGTGTATTTAGATATCAAGGTCGATTATGTGTTTTGAATATTGATGATTTAAGGGAACAGATCTTGATAAAAGCCTATAGTTATCGGTATTCCATTTGCCTGGGAGCCACCGAGATGTACCGTTATTTGCGGGACGTCTATTGGTGGAATGGGATATAGAAGGATATTGTAGGAGTTGTGGCTAAGTGTCCAAATTGCCAACAAGTGAAAGTTGAGCATCAGAAACCATCCCAAGAAATTAGCATTCCTACCTGGAAGTGGGAAGACTTGAATATGGACTTTATAGTGGGGAAGCCTCGTACTCGGCGATAATATGATTCGATTTGGGTCATTGTAGACCGAATGACGAAATCGGCCCATTTCATTCCCGTCAAAGTTTCTTATGCGGAAGATTATGCTAAGTTATATTTGAGGTAAATGGTAAGATTGCACGAGGTACCCTTGTCCATTATCTCTGATAGAGGTACTTAGTTTACTTCCCAGTTTTGGAAGTCATTCCTAAAAGGTCTTGGCACTAAAGTGAAGTTTAGCACGATTTTTCACCCAAAAACATATGGGCAAGCGGAGCAAACAATCCAACTTTAGAGGATATGTTGAGAGCACGTGTCATCGATTTAAAGGGAAATTGGGATGATCACTTGCCATTGATTGAGTTTGCTTATAATAATAGCTATCATTCTAGTATTAGTATGGCTCCCTTTAAAGCTCTTTATGGTAGGCGGTGTAGATCTCCTATAGGATGGTTTGAGGTGGATTAAGTTGCCTTGATGGGACCCTAATTAGTTCATGAGGATATGGAGAAAGTCCGACTTATTAGTAAAAGATTGAGAACAACCCATATTCGACAAAATTCCTATGCCGATGTTAGAAAAACAGACATTGAGTTTGAGGTTAGTGATTGGGTCTACTTGAAAATGTCACCCATGAAGGGTGTGATGAGATTTGGGAAGAAAGAGAAGCTTAGTCCCCGAAATGTAAGCCCATATAAAATTTTGAGACGTGTTGGTAAGGTTGATAATGAGCTTGATTTGCCTAATGATTTCAACGGTGCATCCGGTTTTCCATGTCTCTATGCTTAAGAAGTGTGTTGGAGATCCGACATCCATAGCTCCCCTAAAAGGTTTGGGAATTGATGAAAGTCTTTCTTATGAAGAAGTTCCGATTGAGAAACAAGAAAGTTGAGAAACAAGAAAGTTGCTTCCGTGAAGTATTATGGAGGAATCATGTAGTTGAGGGTGCTACTTGGGAGGCTGAAGCCAATATGATGTCCTAATATCCTCATCTTTTTCCTTCTACTCCTACTCTAGCTTGAGGTAATGAGTTTCTCATGGTTTACTCCTTGTTTGAGGTCATGTGTGTTTTGATTTTCCCATGATTTCCTTATGTTATGCATGTTCATAAAACCTTGTGTTTTAAAGGGAAAATGAGTTTATTTGATTGATTTTCCTCATGTTGTAGTGAATTGAGTATGAGTTTCCTTTAGAATTCATGAAATTAATTGATGAACATTCTTTAGCTGTGCTTTTTTAGAATGAATTCCATAGAGGCTCCATGAGATTGTGTTGGGCATTTTTTTAGCTGGGAAAAGGTAGTTCCTCCTTGGACATGAGTAAATTTTTAAATTTCATGCATATTGGGTTGCTAGATGTAGTTTCTAATTCCTTATGATGCATTTAAGTATGTTTAGCTTGGATTTGATGTTTCCTCTTTGTATATGTGCATTTCATGCATGATGGGCTGATAGAGTTAGTTTCACCCCTCTTACGATGTTTTGAGAACGTCCTAGCTTGGAGTCTATAGTTCCTCATCGGTTGAATGCATTGCATTGTAGGTTGGGTTGTTAGTTCCTCTCCTACTCTTTTAAACCTGGCTTGAATCTCATTCAAGGACGAATGGTCCCAAGGAGGAGATATTGTAACACCGTGTATTTGAAAAAGGGAAATGAAACCAATTCCCAGAAACTTGTCGGTGCAACCCACGCCGGCCACCCACGGCTCGTGGAAGGGACCGTAGTGGTTGGGCAGCCTAACAGTGGTCTAAAGGCCAAGAACCATGGCCTGACCAATGGACCGTTGGTAAGACCACGGTCTGTGGTTGGGGGCTCATGGTTCGAAGCACCAAGATCCTAGTTTCTGACCACCAGTGACGGTCCACCAGGACGGACCGTACGTCAGACCACGGTCCGTCAGCTGGGGTTCGTGGTTGGTAGGTCGGTGACATTCGATAATTAAGTCCAAGGGTAGTTAGGTCTTTTCCTAATTAATTAGTTCCTATACTACGTCATTTTACCCAAGTCTAGGACCCCTATATAAGTCATTTTAACCCCAAAACTCACCAATTCAAGTCATTATTTCCAAAACCCAAAATAAATCCCAAAGTCTTCCTCTCAAATATTTCTCTCTATAGAACTTGAAGAAAAAGAAAGAGTTGCAGCTAGGATCAAGTTCAAGTCTCTATTCCTCAAGCATTTGTGGGCTTTGCAATCAAGGTATGATGTCTTTTCATCCAGGGATTCCTTCCATCCATGTAGTCCCTAAGAATCCCCAAGTGAGAAGATGAAATTCCCCAATTTCAGTTAGGGTTTTCTTCCAATACTGTGGGTATCGATGAATGTTGATCCAATTGATTGAGTTATGATTTTTTATGATTGAATTGATAGGAATACACGTTTTTAGGATGAATTTACATGTACCTATGCCTAATCCATGTCTAGAAAGATGAAAGTGATGTAAATTGGTTTTATGCCATGAAAGGAGAATTTTTGGGTTTAGAAGTATTCAATCTAGGATTGATGAGATACATTAGAATTGAAGCTTATACGATGAATCATGATTAGGATTGCTTTGAGATTAAAGCTTAAAAGATGATTATGATATTTAATTGCTTGAGATGACCAAATAGAATGATTATAAGATATAGTACTTTGAGAGTAAAGCTTATGTTGTCAATTGTTTATTATTAATGTGATTGTTGTGGAAGAGATATTTCCCACATGAATTGCTTATGTTATGAATGTGAAAGGCTTTCTCACATTGAATGATTTTAGGTTGAAAGGATTGCTCACCTAAAATGAATCTAATGCTAATGACTAAGATATTAATGAGGCTAGAGGGGATTACCCATGACCTCCAAATAAGATGGATATGAGGCGATTACCTGTAACACCCCTCAAAATGAAGTAGGATAAATTAGAGCCTCACATTGGTCCTATGCATTAATAACTTGTTAAAATAATTAGGAATAACCTTTTTAGTCAGTTTTAAAGAGTTCAGAAGTCAAACGTCAAGGGACGACCAAGACGTTCGGAAACTAGTCTTTTACTTGTTGGTGTGTTCTTGTAACAACCCTCAAAATGAAGTAGGATAAAGTAGAGCCTCACATGAGTTTTATGAATTAATAAATTTTTAAAATAATGAAGTATAGCCTTTTTATTCAGCTTTAAAGAGCTTGGAAGTCAAACGTCAAGGGATGACCAAGACGTTCGGAAACTAGTCTTTTACGTGTTGGTGTGTTCTAGTATGTTCTTCATGTTTTTATGTGTTGTTTGGAGTCTAAAATCAGTGGAGATTATCCTAGTGTCTTAATAAATATTATTAGGGTCAAAATGTTCGGATACGACACACTGGGGGCCACCCTAAGGGTCCCCGAGGAGGACCCCAATCTTGGCAAAGCAAGTTGCTAAGGCAGCTTGAATTTGTGCTTGGAGGGAGCATGTCCGCGTCGCGGACCAGCTCCAAAAGGACCAAAAGGGTGGTCTACGTCACGGACATGTCACGGACTCTACTTTCTAGAATTTAATTTCTAGAAAACTTGTGGGAACATCTTCGCGTCACGAACTTATTTCCCGACGAAATCTGCGAAAATAAAACTCAAGTTTGACTTGTTTAAAAAGGTCCAACTAAGTGAGGGGTAGTTTGGGTACTTTGGGGAATTATTATAAATGGTTATTCTACCTATTTTAGGGTATTTTAAGTTGGTTAAAACCCCAAAACCTAAAATTAGACCCCATTCTTCAAATTGACCCTTCCCTCTCAAAATAGATTCTCTCAAAAACTCCATTGAAGACCTTGATGAAGCTCAAGCTAGAAGATGGGTTTTCAACTGATTTCTTCTTCAATTTCATGGGTCTT
>JAJOOH010014002.1:0-40393 GCA_029582605.1 Solanum gracilifrons | reverse complement strand
GGGGATTTTATTGATTTAATTTGTTTTAAAAAAATTATTTGGGCAAAAATCCACGTGTCATTGAGTCATTGGCTACTTTATAATTTTACTCAAAATTCATTATCTACAAATTGTTTTTGACAAATGTCGTCATTTAATTTGTCACTTTATACGTCATTCGCGAGTGTAACACCTCATATATTTTTGTTGATTGACAAAAGAGTGTCAAAATGACACAGCGAGACCCTACATAAGGTGTATAAAATGAACATCGCTCACTTAAAGTGTCTAAGTGAAATCTTGTGCCAACTGTAAGGGGACACCAATGGATTAGCCCTTTTTAAAAGTAAAATATATTTGCACCTAATTTTGCACAACAAAATGTGGGAACGGTAGTTTGGCTTAATCCTGACCACGTGTGATGTGTCGTGCCTTTGGGGTTCAAATTTTCCACCATGTTTATGTGAAGAGGGTATGCCTAATGTTACCTGTTGCAAGACAATTAATTCTTAATTGTCGTTAAATATATATTTTTAGCGGCAATTAACACTTTTTGTATATGTCACTAAAGCCTTTAGCGACATTGGTTCTAATGGCACTTAATTAATGTCGATAAAGACTTTAGCACTCTTTATTAATATCTATATTTACTGCCGCTAAAAGTTATTTTTGTTGTAGTGAGTTTTGCAAATATTCCACAGCAGAAAACACAATTTTATATATATATATATATATAATTCGCTGCCAAAGACTATTGTTTTTATAAAATTCTTATCCTATAGTATAATATCAAATTGAATATCCATCATTTCAAAAAATTAAATTAGTCATTTGAATGTCGATATCATTGTTTAAAACCATGTGAAAATAAGATTGTTCTTCATCTAAATTACTTACTCAGTCTTATTTTTCTTTTTATTTTGTTACAAAAAGAGTACTCAATTCTTTTTTTTTAGCAACTTTTAAATTTTTAATTTTTCACATAACATGTTTAAAACTATAAAACTAAAAGGTATTTGAAACAGATGGAGTAATAATTATCATTATATAGATGAACAAATGAGTAGATGTTAGATCCTATTCTTACGACTAGAAGTCAAGCAAAAAGAAGTCTAAATTATCACTTTTTCTTTTTAATTTATTGATAATTCATGATTCATGAACCTTGTTTGTTAAATACTAGACTCTATATTAAAGTCAATTGGAAAGCAAAATGTCTTGGAAAATTAGATCCTTTTATTGGCCCACTAAATAGACCAAGGAAAGCCTTACGAACCCAGTGAAGTCACATCGATGTGTAGTCTCTAGAACGTCAAATGTGAGTCATCTTGCTCATCCTTTGTGGAAGTTTCTTCTATTGGGTCAAATAACGAATATGTGCACTCTAATCGCATTGAATTGTAAATATGAGTCTCGAGCCTAAAGGGCAAAAAAAAGTTTGATCAAATTTTTAATAGGGCACATTAAATTTTTTTCTAATCAAAAGGGCAGAATCGCTACTGACGTAGCAATTTTGTTTGACGCCGCTTACAGATCAAAATCGCTACTTTGTCAGCGATTTTGTCCAACTTTTTTTTTTTTTTCAGAAAATCGCTGCCCGTGCAGCGTTTTTGCTAAAAAAAAATTTAAAATCGCTGCTACTGCAGCGTTTTTATAAGAACAAATTTATTTTCTTTTTTTGGAAATCGCTGCCAAGGCAGAGATTTTCGTTAATGTTTATTATTTATTTATTTTAAATCGCTGCTGTTGTAGCGTTATTATAAATTTTGTGGAAAAAAAGATATTTTTTTTTAGAAATTGCTGTCTTGACAGCAATTTTGGTGGAACTATTTTGTAGAATTTTTTTTTTCTTTTGATTTTTTGTTTTTGAAATTTTTGTCAACTAGTCAACATCTAATTGTAAAAATAAATAAATATTTTTTTAAAATTACTGCCTTGGCAAATCATTTTTATTTTGTAAACATCCTTTAAGTTATGTCAAATTATTACTTTTTAAGTTAGGTCAAATCGCTACTAAGGCAGTGACTTTTTTTTTAGAAAAAAAGTTTTCACCAAAATCGCTGCCTAAAAAAAAAAAAAAATCCACAAAATTTATAATAACGCCGCAACAACAACAATTTAAAAAAAAAAAAAAACATTAACGAAAACCGCTGCCAAAAAAAATAAAATAAATTTATTTTTATAAAAACGCTGCCATAGCAGCAATTTTAAAACGCTGTACGGATAGCGATTTTTTGAAAAAAAATATTAAAATTACACCAAAATCGCTGCAAAGGCAGCGATTTTTTTAAAAAAATATTTTCTTTTACAATTAGATGTTGACTAATTGATAGAAATTTCAAAAAAAAAAAATTCTACCAATGGCAGCGATTTCCAAAAAAAGAAAATTAATGTGTCTTATAAAAACACTGTCATAGCAGCGATTTTAATTTTTTTTTTTTAAAATCGCAAAAACACTGCATGGGCAGCGATTTTTTGGAAAAAAAAAAGTTGAACAAAATCGCTGACAGGGCAGCGATTTTAATTTGTTAATGGCGTCAAACAAAATCGCTAAATCGATTTTTTCCTTTTGGTTAGAAAAAAATTTGATTTGCCCTTTTGAAATTTTTATCAATTTTTTTTGCCTTTTAGGCTCCGGACTCTTGTAAATATCCCCCCTTTTGCTATCAAGATTCAAGAGTGAAGAATATAATTAAACAGAATTTGTTTTACTAGTTTAATAGTGTAATCATCTGTATATAAATACGAACTACAATAAAGAATCATAGTCTATGAAAAGTTATTGCAGTATTTTTCAAAGAAAAGATCGCATTAATTTTCAATGGAACTTTATAAGAATTCTCCTTCTTATTAAATAGGCATAATAATATACAATTTAGAAGGAACCCTTAACCATTGTGTCTTATTAATTTAAAACAAAAAATTATTTATATGATTCAATTGACCAAACACATGGATGCCCTGGATCTAATTTCTTCAAAGAGCATTATCTCATCTTGTTTAATAGGAGAACTATCTTTTCTTATTTCATTGAATGACTACAACTAAGCATATTTTTGTTCTTTTGAAGATTAGCATGCACATAAAATTATAATCAAGGGCAAAGTTAAAGTGTCGGTTACAAATTCAATTCTATAATTCGAATCTCGTATAAAATAAATGTATTTTAAACCTCGTATCATTTTGAGCTATATATAATCGAAACTAACGTTTTTACCACTAATATCCACCTCAAAAAGGCGTCTTCCACGGGCAACAACTTCCTTTTAATTATTCTAAAGATGGTCAAATTACGTCCAATCTTTTTTTTAATAAAAGACATCAATACTCTGGAAAATATTGTTTGACAGTTCTCTTAAATAAAACCAAGTATACATCATTGTACATGTACACAATTAACTAAACTTAAAATATCAACGCAAACAAGAGGTAATTAATTAAACCATGTCACATCCCATCAAGACACCAACCATATAATATAAATTGAAAAAGACTTGCACAATATTTCACTTGTTTCCTCATACTTTCCTCTTTCTCCACGAGAAAAATAAAATTCATAAAAACCCCACAATTAAACGATTACTTTTCTAGTATCCCTTTATGTTAAATACCTCATAAAACTAAACATTTTCCCCAACAAATTAACCAAAATCCCTTCTAATTATAGCTATGGTTCCAACTCCTCAAAGTGATCTACCTCTTAATGAGAATGACTCACAAGAGATGGTATTATATGAAGTTCTTAATGAAGCTAATGCTCTAAACATCCCTTATTTACCTCAAAAAAATCAATTACTTCCAAGAAATACTAATATTCTTCGTCCGTCACAGTGCATAGGCAAGAAATACAGAGGCGTACGACGTCGTCCGTGGGGAAAATACGCTGCGGAAATTCGTGATTCGGCTAGACACGGTGCGAGAGTATGGCTAGGTACGTTTGAAACTGCTGAAGAAGCTGCGTTAGCTTATGATAGGGCGGCTTTTAGAATGCGAGGTGCTAAGGCACTACTTAATTTTCCATCTGAAATAGTGACTGCCTCTGTTTCAGTAGAAAAATTAAGTTTGTGCTCAAATAGTTACACTACCAATAATAATTCAAGTTTAAATGAAGTTTCAAGTGGAACGAATGATGTATTTGAATAAAATATTTCCAAGGAGTTTTCTCAAGATGTTAAAACAGAGCTGTGCATGGAGAATTTCTTGGTGCTCTAAGCGAATAATGTGTTGACACGTAGGAAATATCTCTACCTACCTATGTATTCAAATGTACGAATCAACTGAACTATTAAAATTTCACTGTTGTACTTATACTATGGGCTTGTCTTTTCTCTTATGTCCTTTTAGAATTGTTTGCAGCGATGCACGCTATAATCTTGTGTAAAAAGATTGCTTAGGATACTTAGTATGTTTATAAGTTGTAATATACATTTTTTTCTTCTCAAAATTCAAATCAAACGGAATATTATATAAATTCCCAAATCTTTTTTTCCGGTTTGATTGATAATTTGATATATTACTCATGATAAATAAATAAAAGGAAAAACTTTTCTGTCTAATTCGGTAATTATATAAATATAAGGATAAACAAATAAGTGAAAATAATTTTAAAGTTAGACCAATTAAATTATAATCGACTTATCTTAACCGGCCAAGCAGCTCACAATCTCAAAGTCCCATCTATAATGATAATAACACTCGGATTTATATTAGCTCTGATTTTAAAGTTTATAAGTTTCTATAATAATAAAATATTTTTTAATAATTAATACTATACAATAATAAATGCATTTATAATTAATAATTTATAAATACTTTGTAAATTTTTAAATGTAAATATATGAATAAAAATTAATGAATTTTTCCGAGCTCATACTTTAAAGGCTAGATCAGTCTATATTTGTATAATAGAGAAAATATAAAATTTGGTGAGAGCACTTTGCGTATTGGTCAGCAGTCAAAAGACACACGAGAATTGTCTTGAATATAAAGAAAGGATTGAGATGCAATATCTGCCTATTGACTTTGTAATTATCTAAACAAAAAATATCTGCCTCTTGACTCCCCAATTTACGGCCATATAAAAAATAAATATATTATTTTTTTGAGTTAAAAAAAATTGTTTTAAGAATAGAGACTTAATATAAGTTATACTTTTATATGATAATATTGATATGATATATAAACATACTCTTTAACTTGACTTTAGAGGTTGATATTTATATCTTTCAATTTTCGATGTGCATAAATAATCACTTAATTTTGTATAAATTTGAACAAGTAGATATACACGCTCTACGTGACATAATACACATAAGACGTCACATGGGATGCATATTGACCACATAGGACATATATGTCTACTTATTTTATTTTAGATAAGTTTAAGTGTTTATTTGTACACATTTAAAATGCGAGAACATTTATATAAACGGAAGTCAAGTTAAAGAGTATGTTGATCTGTTATGCTTGTTAATGTTGATTTCTCTCTTAGCTTTATCTCCACTTTTTCTAGACTCCTCACATAATAAAAGAAATACTATATATATATATATATATATATATATATATTTGTAATTGCCAAAGGATATTCTTTACAAAAAGGATAAATCTTTCCAAAACAAAGATAACCTTTTTTTAAAATTAAGTTACTTTATAAGCACACCTTGATGATTTTTCGTTTTATAAACTACTCGAGAACAATAGGAATAGAATCATAAAAATATTTGTCACACGTTTACCATAAAGAGAAGAAAGAAAATTAATACTGTATATGTATAAAGACACCAGGACCAAATTAAGCACGTCTAATTTTTCTAATTATAAATTTCAACGGTCTTCCCATCTAGAAAAACATTATACGTAATCAATGAAGTGTGCAATATTTATGTTAGATACCTACCAACTTTTACAGAAGGATCCATATTGCATTTTTCTTGTCAAGAAATAAATAACAAGATGGTTAGTCAAGCCTCTTGTCTATATGCGCGATCAGATGTATCATTATCGATGCGAATTTAATTGAATTTATAATTACTTTTAACACGAAACATAAATTTATATATAAAAATATATTCAAATTGTAATAAATAATAGACATGAATCTATATATAACTTTAAAATGTTTAATACTAAGAATCACAAGAAATTGAACACACAAAACTTTAAGGAAAAATTACCAAAGTATACACCATTAGTTACGGTATTCTCAATATTTCCCTGCTATTTTAAAATAATACGAAAATCCCTTCTTTTCACTCAAAACCCAACTGTCGGATACATTATTTCATTTCCACTCCAAACTCACGTTTCTAACTCCTATATTTACTCCTTCAATTTCTCTCTCTTTTCACTCACATAATCAAATCAGTTACCACATTAATCAAAATTTGAATTTCAAGAGGTTTCTCTCTCCAGTCAACTAATTTCAGATTTGTAGATACTTTCATCTTCTACAATTTTCTTCTTCGTTTTTTCTTGTTTCATCATTTTGTCTAATACATATGGATGTTCCTTCATTTAGCATGGGGATTACCCAAAATAGTTACACTTAATACTAATCGAATCTTTGATTCTGATAATCTCAAATGGACAAAAAACAGATCTAAAAGGTTGCAAGATCATTTAACAATGGCAAATCAAAGTTCAGAGAAGGCAAAAGCGAAAAAGAATGTACATGCATCAACCTACATCATCAAAAGCAAAGGTTGAAAAACAACAACAAAAAAGATGTAGAAAGGTTTCCCTGCCATATCTCGACCTACACTATCCAGGGTATGTATTTTGAACCATGTATTTTAGTATTTATTTATTTTGTTTTAAATTTATGTCTTTTCCAGTTGAACTATTGGATCCACAACATTCGTTTGAGGTGAAATTTGTTCAAGATATTATGCAACAAGAAAGCGACAGTTTGTAGCCATTGAAACAATTTTTCTTTACTTACACATTTGATCTGTTTTTATAACGTATCTTATTTTTTTGTAGTGACTGCGAAATATTTTTTCCTTTTTTGTTGAATTTTTGAGCGATGAAATCAACATCCCATCTAATGATTTTTGAAGTGACTATCTTCACACAAGATATGCAACACTGTTATGAAAGTATGGTCTCAACAAGGCCAAGACGAGATATGTTAGCGAGAATGATGATCAGTGACTACACTCCACCAACAGAAGATGATCTTGTTAATGTAGAATAGATTTTTATGTATTGATTCACCGACAGCTGTTGATGAACTATTGTTTTTAATATACATTAATTAGTGTTTTTGAGTATTTCTTCCCTTTTGCAGATATTACTTCTAAATGTGAAGAGTTTTTATGTTGAAAATTGTTTATTTCGCTTTTCATTTTGTTTTCAATATATTTAATACCTTGTTAAATTTTGTCTCTTATAAGTATAGTACACATCACTATAGTTGATACTATATTATTAGCATATACAAGATTTTCCAAAAAATTATTATGTAGATGATACACGATTACTTTCGATATAACAAATTTGAATGTATCAGCACCTAATACTATATTTTTATATTTGATACAAATTGGTTAATTTTCAATATATTTAGTACCTTTTAACATTATGTCTCTTATAAATTTGGTACAAATGACTACACTTGATACTATATTATAATCTTATACAAATTTGCCAAAAAATATATTATGTATATGATACACATTATTATTTATCATGTTTTCAAAATCACAAATTGATGCATCTCACAAAACCTGATACTATATATTTACAATTGTTACAATCCTCTTAATTTGTAATATATTTAGTGCCTTTTAGCATTATGTCTCTTATCTGATACACATCACAACTCTTATCCGGTACATATCACAACACTTGATACTATATTATCCGATACAAAAAAATTCAAAGAATTAAGTATCAGATTCATTATGTTAAACAAATCAATGCAATGTAATAGTATTTTCAGTACTTATTAGCAGTTACAGATACATTAATTACTTAACCAACACAATGTATATTTTAAAAATAACTTTGTATCAAATACAAAACAATACACAATATGTATACCAGATTCATTTTATCAGAAATTAACAATAAAAAAATATAGGCAAAACTGAAAAACGTAACATTTCAATTTATTGAATCAGAAATTAGTAAGCTAAAAGTACTTTTCAATGTAAATATTTGTAACAGTGGAAAGAAATGTTATAATTTGAGAATTGTTAGATCTGAAAAACAAAGTACTCCAAAAAAGTATTGATTTCTTTCGAGAAGAAAGTACAAGTTCTTCGATTGTGACCTTCTTGTCCACAGCCACAACAATTCGTGTTTGATGTTAGTTTTTCATCTGGATTTTCTTCCTTTTATTCCTTGATCTACTGGCATTCTTTTGTATCTTGGTGGCAAGACAACTTCTTCCAAAACACATTTAGGAACTGACCAATCACTTTTGTCTGGCATTGATTCCATTGGAACTGCATAACACACTAATACATAGCTGCAATTGTACCAAATATATTTTAATGTTTATTGTATCATTCCAAAAAAAAATTACACTTCAAGATACATTATTATAACTCAGCTCAACGGATCATATATATTCTTAGTTTATCATACATATTATTACTGTCACCACAATTTTACATGTTTTAGATACATATAATAAAATGATACAAAATACACTTATGTACCACAATTACCCGTTTCTATTCATTGATACATTAAAAGAACGAAGAAGTATTTCAAACGTATAATACTTTGTAATTATCAAGCAATGATACACAAATCTAAACATCTTACACATACGATGCAACACCCAATACATAAGATATAACCTAATTATGAATATAATTTACAAATAACAGTGTATCATGAATAATATAGTAACAAATAAATTCAAAAAAAACAAAGAAAGTTATGCAATCTGTGTATCACAAGATTATTTGTTCACATGCCTTTTGTTATAAGATCTTTTAACTCACCTGCAATGGTGGAAATAAGGTTCACGAATGAAATATTCTCCCCAACCACTATCCCATTACTTCTATATTGCTCGTACCTAACATCACTTTTCCATATTTCGAATGCCTTAACAATATCAAAATATTCATTATGAATCTTCACAAAATTTCGCTGCAAATTTTTTTGAATCAAGTTTCTGCAGTTTTTTGGAAGAACAGGGAGACACAATTTGACAATTTGAAATTTTAATTTCCTAGTTATGTTACCGGTTTGTGAACGACTGATTGTTAGAAGAAAGAAATGTACGCTTGATTTGTGGGATCCAATTATATTTTCTGTTTTTAGTCCCTTATTTAGCGCAATAAACTGATAACAAAAGTGTCTAAATTAATGTATCCGCCCTCATAATGTATCCGAAAGGTATAAAAAAGAAGGATTTCTTGTAATTAATAAAAGAGTAGAAATAAGATGTAATTTGTCTATTACATTATGTGGTTTGCATAATTTTTACAAACTTAAATTCTAAATTCATCTTGCGATCGAAAGAAAATGTATTCTCTTGTTAAAAATTAGGACTTTCTTTTTTTTGGTGATCTAGAGTTAGATCTTAAAACTAAGTCAAAATCACAGGGATGGTGGATGGGTAAGGGCGTAAGGCATTGATATATCTACACATTATATTACAACTCCTCTGTTCTATTGTAGTTGTCGATTTATCTCTCTTATGTTTATTAGAAAATAATAATAATAGAAGATATAATTTATTATGCTACTCTTATTAGATAAAAATAAATTGAAATAATTATCAATTTTAATTTTTAAAAATAATAATTATTTTAGGATAATATTTCCAAACTAAAGTGTAATTAATTAATTTAGGAAAGTGGGAGTATTAGAATTTAAAAAGAAAAAATATAAAAAACTCCTCGAAAATTAATCACTCAGAAAAAGGAAGTGGTACAATAAAATCAAGCAGAAAGACTTTGATGATTATTCCAACAAAGTAAATTATCCGTTTGTATCCATTTATAAAATTGAATCCGATTTCTCTCCATTACCCTCCAAGGCAATTATGTACATTATATACTTTTGAGCAATACAATTCGCATTTTACTACTTTAATGGTATAAAAATTGTAAGAATAATTGAATCACACTACTGTATACTTTAAACTATATGAATTGTATACTTCAAAAGTATACCACTTAAATATATACTGTATACTCCTATGTATACAAAATACTAACCGTCAATTATGTTCGACAAAGACAAAAGACAATAATCTAAAATTTTGCAACTCAACATATGCATGAAACATGAAAGATAAAAGAGGTGGTGATTAAAAGCAAGTGGCACATAATTTAATAAAAAATCATGATTCATCCAATAATTAATTCCTATACATATATAATACCCAAGAATTTTAATTTCCCTTACCTTGTATCTCCCCTAATTATATTTTGTATCTAAAACTTACTATTTCTTCTATTACAAAGAGGATAATAAACTATCCAAATAATCACTTCCAAGATCCTCAAACTCTAGGATATCCAAGTCATTCAAAAGATCCTCCTCCATGCTTCTCATAATTTTCTTCACCTTAGGCAATTGATTAATTTCATCCAAATTTTCATACATGTTCCAATCCCTTGATACCCTTTTTCTTGAATTATATTGACTTGATGATGAAAAGGTCCATTCTTTTTCATTAGGACAATTAGATATTCCCATGGCTTGAGCAACAATTTCATGTGGGAAATTTAAATAGGCCTTGGGACCTCTAATTCTCAAAGCCGCCTTGTCATAAGCCATAGCAGCTTCTTCAGCAGTATTAAATGTCCCTAGCCAAACCCTAGCTCCTTTTCTTGATGAATCCCTTATCTCAGCCGCGTATTTTCCCCATGGCCTCCTTCTTACCCCTCTATAATGCCGCGTATTATTAATTACCATCTTCTTCTTCTCCTCCTCCTTCTCAACGTTGACAACGTCTTCATCATCTTTAGTTGTTGATTCGTCGTTTGAATTTTTGTTGTCTTGAGGAGGAATAATAATTCCATCAAGAATATCTTCCCAAGTTTCAGCTCCCATTGATATCCCTCTTCCTAAGCTTGGTAATCTTTCAAGAATTGGAAGTTGTTCCCAATATTGTTCACAATATTCATTTGTCACCTTTTGAGAATTTTGATCATTCTTGGATATGAAGTTTGCCCAAACATTCTCTAGAATCTCTTTACATGCTACTTGACCATGTTGTTGATTATTCTTTTCCACATGAGTAGTCATCTTTAAAGAATGTTTCATATGAAAAAAAAAATATTTGTTGAAATTAAATTAACTTGAGGACTATTTATAATATAAGAGATAGCACTCTATCTTATAATATTGTGCAAGGCTAGCTTATTGTTTAATAATGACTAGGAATTAAATAACAGCTCAGCAAATGGTTTAATCCATTTGATGAATTGGAAGACAGTAGGATACTTGTATTACAAATTATGACTAAGCTAAATTCAAGGATGTTACTAGAATTTAGACATGAAGAAAGGAGTTCACTTTACTGTTTTTAATATTTTCTTGTTGAATGCTTTGGTTATGACTAATCGTTTTGTGTGTTGTTTGCTGGAAAAGCTATTTTTTTAATATTTATTTATTGTGAAATTCCCTTTTTTACTAAATGATTAATGAGATAACAAGCAAGTGAAGAGTATGAAAAAACTTGTTCAAGTTGATTATTTTTTTTCGTTTTTGATCGCAATAAGTCCACATCTAATTTAATTTTCTTAAACTTCTTAGTTAAGGAAGGAATGTTCACATTGAATCCCTAAATTGGTTTTAAAAGCCCCCAATAAAACTTTAAAAGAGGTGAAAACTTACCGTGTTTATATCAAATCAATAAATGCATGATATGTGTTTGCACATTATTAAAATTATAGTTAATTATATTATTATGTTTTCTTACTTCATTAAATCACCGAATCATGTTAATATAGTTTGATGTAAACATTCTGTGTGGATAAAATTTTCTCTTCCTCACTTAACCTCAAAGAACTAGAGATACCTTTGACATTTGTTTGCGTTGCTGGCTTATAACGATTTTATTTGTGTATCCAGAAAAAAAGCCATTTCTTGCGAAATACTCTTCAAAATATACAAATTAATTGGCGGTTTAGTGGGAAACGAACTTTTTAAGTTTATTCCTACTGCCTTTTTTTCCATGGCTTTAAAGGTTTAAAGGTACTGTTCTTTTTCAAACCATTCCTGCTCAATGTACTAGAACTCTAATTGTATTTCCTTAATTTTTAAGTTAATAGTAAAAAACAAATTGCTATTATCTTTCCTGAGTTTCACACTTTATTTATCGATTATTCTTTTTTTTTCTACTTGAACTATTATACTATTTATGTGTTAAAACATACGTCGAAGCTGATTAGATCAATTATCAGTTGTTCTGTTCTCCTACTTAGATTATTACCATCTACTCAATTAAGTGTGTTTTAGTATATAACTAATATTTAAAAAATAAAATATTTAGTAGGTGATAGTTCAAATAGAGAAAAAGGATACAACTGATAATTGGATATGAAATTAGCTCACAAAAATAGTGATAATTCATATGTATATTTGACGGTTATCTCTTAGTTTTTCAATAATACCATAAAACTTTTCATTATTTCTATCCCTCATTTATTTCTCTATCTCCGAACATTTTAGAATAAATTTGATTGGCAGATAGTGAGAACGAACACAATGATTTGACTGTTAGGATCTTAATAGACGAGCCGCAAACATACTTTTTGTTCATATATATACTTACATTACAGATTGAGTTAAGAACATAAAATAGGCTTTTGAATTTTGTGATTTTAAATTAAAGATATGTAAAATGTATTAAAATATCATTTAATTTTAATGTGTAAAAGTTGAAACTAAAGAGTTATTCAGAAAAAAAGTAATTTAAAAAAAAAAAAAACTAAAAAAGAAAATAAATTAAAACAAAGAAATAATTATCTTTTTAAATAATTGATCGTGTAGATACATGTGTATAGGTAGAATTTAATGTCCAAAGGTGCATCAATCCTAGATATATATATTGAGTGGAGAGTACTCAATATTGTCCAATTATAATCATAATTTATTTTATACAAACTCATGCAATGAATGGATTATCCAATACTATTCCTATTTTTGTGGGACTTCGACATTTTCCCCCCTTAAAATCCGACTTCTTTGTTTAATTGGTCCTCTTCTTCATCTTGGTTCAAAAGAAAGATAATGAAACACGGGATCTCGAAAACAAGCCACACGCTTCTCCTAGGGACGATGAATATTTATTTTTATTTGTTCAGTATTTAAAATAATTTTTTTACTATTTTTTATTATCTTTAACATATCAAGTAAAATAATATTTTTTTTTCTATATTTAATTTATCCTCTATATTAATTATTTATTTTAAAATTATATATTAATCAATATAAATATTATGATAAGATATTTATAAATATTATGATAAAATATTTATATTAATTATTATTTCGGACGTGAAAATATAAAGTGAACGGAGAAAATAAATTCTAACACTTCATGGCAAAGCAAAATATTGAAAAGATGCTATTGCGGCTGTTAACAGTCGATGTATTTGATTAATAAAATACTACTAGTTCAATATTAAGTAATTGATAAGGAATGTTTTCACTATTACTATTCATTTTATAACTTTCTTTCGTTAGTACTAGTGTTTTTTTTCTCCTTATTTTCTTTTCATGTGTAATTGCTTTACTTGGTATTGCTTATATATACTTACAGATCGCGATCATTTTTTCATCTTGGTGGTAGATGGACGTGTTAGGTTGAATTTCGACGGGATAAAATTGACTAATTGAGTAAAATGAGTTATAATTTTATCCTTCCGTATTTAAAGTGAGTAATTCAAAATAAGAATGAATAATTAATAATGAGGGAGATTGAATATCGCAAAGGTCATGACAAGATCTATCCTCCTTTTACCTATCTGGTCTATTATTTTTAGCTAGTCAATTTTAAATAATTTTCTATAATGATATTTTTTTTTTAAAAATAGTCATGTTCAAACGGGAATTTAATTTCTTGTATATATCATCCTCAATGTACATATTTGATTGAATCTATTCTTGAACTTCCCCCAAAAATAAAAAGGACATAAGAGATATTTTTCATGTAAAGAAGTCAAGCTAAAAATTAAGGAGAAGAGAACCATAGTAACAATAAATAATATGATAATATAATGTAAGGAAAACAATAAATAATAATAAAATTTAAAAATGAGTTAGGTAGAGTATAATGATAACATAACATTATTGATAAAGAAAACTAGATGCAACCTTCATATTTTTCTATCTAGGAACATATCATATTTAATCATCTCTCTCCAATACAAATTCAAAAGGTTAAATTCACAAATATCAGTTTTATTATATGTCAAAATCTCTTTAATTGTAATACATCTACTAGCTAAGTTTTTCTCGAAAGAACCAATACTGGACTTGACTATAACCCATTGTATATGCAGTACTTTAACATGAGTTTAGACTTTTTTAACATAAAGTTAATTAGACATCAATGGTATAAAAAGAAATAAAAAACCAAACAAAGGTCCACTTTAATTACTGCACCTACACAAAATAAGTATATATTACACACAATTCCACTCAAAGTCCAATTTGTGTCACCTCTTTTATTTTTATACCGCCTTTCAACGATTGGACCAAAAATGAGATGTTCTTGTCATGTCATGTTTCTTCGATATTCTCCAATATTGTTATTTCTTATTTTCATCAGTAGTAACATTAAAGGTGAAACTGGACCATTAACAAAAAAGAATGTGCTAATTAAGCCCTTCAATAATACCATTTCAGCTATCTTTGTCTTTGGAGACTCCACAGTTGACCCTGGCAACAACAACTGCAGAGCCACTGTTACAAAGAGCAATTTTCCTCCCTATGGAAGGGACTTTGTCAACCACATTCCCACGGGAAGATTCACCAATGGCCGCCTCGTCACTGATATGATGGGTACATTTGTTCTAACTGTTATTCTTTTGTTTCAATTTATATGATTAGACATTAAATTTAAAACAAGTTATACGTATATATTATTATGCTTGTAAATTAATCTTCTGATTAAAAAGAGAAAATTAGAATTTTAAAATTATATAAGTGTGACATTCTATTTTGGACAGACTAAAAAATAAAAGTGTGTCACATAAAATGTTTACAAAGGTCACAAGAAAGAAAAGAAAGAACAAATAAACAAAAATGTTGGTTTTCTTTTTTAATTATTATTATTATCTTTTGTCTTTAATAACGTAACCATGTTGTTTTTGTGTTGTATGGAACAGCTTCATATATAGGACTCAAAGAATTCGTGCCACCATATTTGGATCCAATACTTAGCTTGGAGGAGCTGATGACTGGCGTTAGTTTCGCCTCCGGTGGCTCTGGCTTAGACCCTCTCACCGCTCAAATAAGCGTATCTCTCTTTCAATGAATTCTACATTATCGTGATTTACTTTAACTTATATATACTGATCGTATCGAAAATTCTACGGATTTATATCAATTTATTGCACCAGTTTAGATGACCAACTGATAGTTATTCGAACCCGTATATAAAAGTTAAACGCTTAGATTTATGATCAGCTTTAAATTTATAACGGGGTAATCAACACGTAATCAATATTGTGCATAATAACAAGACAAAATTTAGTAATAGTACAAATTAATAATTAGTGCAAAATACACACATCACACATGCACCGGCTTTTTCTTTCTTAAGCAAATTGCTCTATCACACATTTTTAAATAAATTTTTAATTAGAGGTTTATTTTTTATAAAAATTACCTTAGTAATGTAATTATATAATACTAAGAATAATATGGGAAGAAAAAATCAATAAAATTTTCTCAATTTACTAAAATGGACAGGTTAAATAAAACATCTATTTTTAGACAAGTAAAATAAGAACATTTTAAGTAGCTTTCGAGTGAGGTCTATTAAATGCATCAACAAATAAATGTAACAGATCAGGTTTAATTTATATTAGTTCTTGCTTTTCTTTAACATTAATGAGTCTAGTAGAAAACAGTAGCAATATGGTTTTACTATATATTTTCCAGGCGTTACAATTTTGAATGTAAACTTTAGCAGTTAATATAATTAAGCTGTTCTTTTTCCTACAAGTACTGTTTTGACATTGGTAAGATTATATACACAGTGACGGAGCTAGGGATTCCAATAACGAAATTCACCAAAAATTCAAAGAAAATTTAACAATGAGTAAAATGATTCTCGAAATTTGTTTAAGACTTTTATTTGTCCATAAATTTATATTGACAAATATATATATTTGTGGCAGGGCGTAATTCCATTGGAACAGCAACTAGAATATTTTAAAGAGTACAAAATAAGAGTTGAAAATGAGATTGGGGAAGAAAAAACAAAATTGTTAATAAGTAAAGCAATGTTCCTTATAAGTGCCGGCACAAATGATTTTGTTATCAATTATTTTAACACCCAATTGAGAAGACATTCTTACACACTCCCTGACTACCAGCAGTTTTTGCTACAACTAACTCAACAGTTTCTCAAGGTACGCAATGTCTCTTTCAACTATTTTTTAAAAATAAATTATGTTCTATATATACTACTCACTATATAAAAAAATATATTTTAACAATCGAGTTACTTATAAATAATTTTTATAACAAGTATTAACTTATGATAAATAAAAATAGTCATTAGTCTATTACACACGCATATTAAAGTGTTAAAATTCACATAACACTTTGTCATGTGTTCAGATTCTCAACTGAAACATATTATAATTTTATTGTCTAAATGAAATTTATTAAAATTGAGTTTAACGATTGTAGAATGTATTTCTCCCTAGATTATATCACTCCACATCAATTTATTATGAAGCATCATATCATTGTATTAAATGTGTGTTTGATACGAAGGAAAGTATGTCTTTCATGAAAAATGTATTTTCTTTGTAAAGAAAATGTAAGTAGTTTTCTTACTTATTTTCTTGATTTCTCATCCTGAGTATATATATTTTCAATGTTGAATTGATTTAGGATTTAATGGCTGAGGGAGCTCGAATCATCGGAATAGTAGGGTTACCGCCAATGGGGTGTTTACCGGTGGTGATCACCATGAAGACGGCCGGCAGCCCATTGCAGCCACGTCAATGTATTGATTCATATTCCGACGTAGGAAAAGAGTATAATCAGCTTCTTCAAAATATGTTAAAAAATATGATTACTTATGGAACAAAAATAATATATGCTGATATATACAATCCTTTATATGACATGGTACAAAATCCCAACAAGTATGGTGAGTGACCAAAATTTAATTCTTCTTTTTTTTGTTTAAGTAAATTATTTTTTTCTGATTAATTAATAAATGTATTTATCTTACCATTTTTGTAGGTTTTAATAACGTCTACTCTGGTTGTTGTGGAACTGGGCTTTTCGAGCTTGCACTTTTGTGCAATCCAAATTCACTTGTTTGCATTAATGCTTCGGAATATATTTTCTGGGACGCAGTCCATCCAACTCAAGCTACGTATTATAATTTGTTCAATTCTCTGCGTCCCACCGTTGATGTTATGCTTAAGTTATAAAAAAGTATTTCGTTGTGGGGTAGATGTGTTTGATGATTAATTGGATATTGTCTTTTATGAAATATTTTATGTTGGATTTACAGATCTAACTGAATTAGATTAGCGGTAAGATATAAGCTTTATCCTATTGTTAGATGGAATACTTTTTTTTTTTTTTTCAAAACATAACGGAAACTCAGAAGTCAGAACAATAATTATTTTTCAACCATAAAGACTTAAAAACTAGGCTAAACACATATGCAGCCCCTTAAACTTGTCCTTAAATTTTATTTTGACACTCCAACTCAACCTTGTTCCATTTTAACCCTTCATGTACCATTTAAACACAAAATTATCCAAACTTGAGGGAAGCCCATTCTCTGAAAAAATCCCGAGTGTAATAATTGGATGATTTAATTTATACTTTTTTATATTTTTCATAATGACGTGAAATTATTCAAACTCTTAATTTATGTTTCTTGGATTAAATTTTGAGTACATTATTATAATGACATCCAAAAACTAAAGTCACAAGGTCGATAGCCTAGGTAATTGACCTCCATTAGGTCTGCTCAAGTGGTCGATCCTATATTGTAATTTGTGGCAAGGCTTGCGTTCGCACAATTCCTACTTCTAAAACAAATTAAAGCTATTAATAATATTCTTGTAAGTAAAAAGTACACATTTTAAAAAACTGATAATTGAAGGAAACCACACGTTCGAAAGTTTCCAATAGCATAAGCTAACTTCCCTACATGCTAATTAATCTCGAATAATTAAGGCACAAAGCATAGAAGAAAACATGACTACAAACTATTGGTAGGAAACAAGCAACAATAATTAACAAAATGATTAAAAAGAAAAAGATGATTATTAGTCGAGTAAATCAACATTAATAGCTTTAAGAGCTTCATTAGCCATAATCTTATGCATTTTCTCAGAAGGATGAACAGCGTCCCAGAACACAAACTTTGTTCGATCACCACAAGTTTTCAACCCCTTACAACTCTCTCCATACTCTACTGTTCCTGTCCCACAACACCCCTTACTTGTCTCTGTAAAACCTGTTCCATTATACTTATAATTCATTAGCAACATATATAATATCCATATAAAATACCAAATATATATATTTTTTTTGTTTACTTATCAAATATCATAATATATGTGAGATATATAATAATGACTGAAACATATTTTTTGGAATACAAAAAGTAGATGTGACAAATGGGCGGATTGAGTTGAATTTAGACAGGTCAAAATGAGTTGAGTTAATAAATCGGTGGGTTATTGATCCGTCCAAAAATTATTTGGTGGGTCAAGACCTAACTCACTCAATTCTTACTAAGTTTTAATTGTTTATTTTTTCTTTCATGATTTTTAGTATCTAGTAAAAATGATTTTATGAAATATATTGTTACCTCTGACAAAGAACAAAAAACGTAGATTTCTTACCGAATTTTTGGGGATTTTGGACAGCTTCCAGAATGATGCTATAGATGTCAATGTAGGCAACTTTAATCCCAAATAATCTTTTAAGAGCTTGCAATTCTCTTTTGATTTTGAGATTGAAAGTGAAAGCAACTTTGTTCAAATCATCATCGCATTTGGTTTCATCATCTCGAATGGTTCTAATAAGTGGTTCACACCCAAGAGGAGGAACTCCAACCACTGCTAATCTTCTTGCTCCTTGACTATGAATTATCTGTCGAAAATAGAAAAATTTACTGTCAATTTATATAACTTAAATCCGTAAGTCTTAAGCCATTATAAATTTATAATAAGTGTGTAGGTAACTATTGAAATTTTTCTAAGGGGGCGGATATACTAAATTAGGTTCAATAAACAAATTGCAATTTTGTTTTCACGGTATGTTATGTTTTTTGGAAATAACTATTGAAATTTTACTAAGGGGAGCGATATATATACTAAATTATATTTTGGTAAAACTTTAATTATAAAATGAATTGAAAGGGCAAGTACCGTAAATATAATTTCCAAGAGAACACATTTCTTTTTCTATGCCTTACGTACCCCACGCTTTGAATCTTTAGTGGGACTAGGCAGCTGGAACAGGTAACGTATGTACGTACAAGTCATTTTAATTCCACCAACCAAACTTTGCTGAATTTAATTATATCATTACTTCAAATAGAATATCAACAAGTTTGGTTGCATATAATTAAATTGGTTTTGGATCCTACCCCGACAATGGTAGATCTTTTTTCTAAAAAAAAATAATAATCTAGAAAAGGGGAATAATGCATGTAATTGCATCCGAGACTGTGGTTCAGTGGTCAATGAAATATCTAAATTTTGATAGATCGAGTTATGAATTACTTTATACTTATGTTGATGAACAAATAGTAATATCTGGTGAAAGAATTAAGATGTATGTAAGGTATCGATCGACTTCAATTTAAAAAAGAGAGAGAGGGGGGTTACCTTGACGTGAGTAAACAAGGAACGGATCAAGAAGTTCTGATACTGTTCCACCGTGTATTGCATAGAACGTATAACTTCCAGAAAGTAATTTTGTAGGAAGTCATTAGTGCCCATACTTAATATATATAGTGCATTTTTCATAGTTTCTCTTGCTTTATCAACTCCCACCATTTGGCTCAAGTGGATTTCATAGTGCCTCAGATACTCCCTTTGCTTCGCCATTGTCATTGCATTCTGATTTTTCAGAAGAAAAAAAAACATTTAAGGCCAAAATGTTAAACAAAAACACACTAAGTTTATTTTTTTAAAAAAAATTGGGGGTAGGGTAAGGGGATCACAGGGTGAGGAATTGACCAACTGAGATATTAAGATTTCTCAAACCAACTTTAAGATGGAAGGTTCGAGTCACCAATAGAGCAAAAAAGGTGGAAGCTCATAGGAAGAGATTAAAAGATAATTTCAAAAAAAAAAAGAACGTACCGAGAAATTGGCAGTGAGATCATCATAACCAGAGCCAGCCGAAGCAAAACTAATGCCGTGTAGCATATCCACCTTGTTTATTTGTGGGTCTAGAAAGGCTCTGGTCATGTTTACGTAACCAAGTGCCTCCGCTGCAAAACCATTATTTTACTTCAGAGACTCTTTTAATTTTGTTCAACTGATTAATATATTTAGACAGGTAGCTAATTAGAATTTCATAATATTAATAAAATCAGTTTTAACTTTTCTACGGTTAAAAAAATTGTTAGTTGAGAATATATATATTTGAGATGAAAAATAATTAGTGAAGATTTTCATGGATCAAAAGGTAAATTAATATTCTATTGTCAAGTTAAACAAAGTGGAGGCACATTGTTCATGAGTCAAGCAAAACTACGAAATGGTGATCTAGTATCACTATTTTACAAATTTGTAGGGAAAAAAAAAGAATTAATTCACTAGCAAAAAATAAAAATAAAAATAAACTAGGAAATTTGTGGTGAAGAGATGGAATATATAGTAGCAAGATTGAGTAAGTAATTACCAATGAAATCTGTGGCAAGTTTTCCATTGGAGAACCTGCCAGTAGGTTGAGAATTAAGGTCCATCCCATAAGGCAAGTAATTAGCCTTGTTTATAGTAGAAAGATGGTTGTTATTTCCAGGATCCACACTTGAATCTCCAAACACCAACAAACATGTTACATTGTTTTTGGCTGCCAATTTCCTCAGCACAGCTACTTCAATGCCTTGTACTACAGCAATATTATGATCATGTAACACTACCAGACCCAGAAACAGGACAATCAGAAGCCTCATCATTTTCACACACTTAATTCAACGATAGAGCATGTAAGTTGTGTAGGCAATAAAGGTGAACTAGCTCTACTCGTCCTTATATAGAGTTAAGGGGCTGTATTTTTTGGTTCAGGGACCTAGTGTCCGCCTGTCCGGTCCACATTGACTTCGTAACCAGGGAGACTCAAACTCGAGACATCTGATTAAAAATAAAGGAGTACTTATCACTCCACCACAACCTTGTTGGTGAGTTAAGGAACTTTAATATTGTTAGGTCGATTAATTAGCTAGCATAGGACGTTTGTATGATTCATGTGGCAAAATAACTGGCTGACATACATGAGCATGCTAATTTCGTATATTTCCGTTCAATTTCACACACTAAGGAAAACTTTCTGCGAGATTTGACTTTATAACACTATGGTTTGCATGTAATATTAAAAAGGTTCTTCTATTTACTAGTCACTTTTAATTACTTTTTTTTAATACCCATTAAAAAAATAAATAATAATCTCCATCATTCTCTCCATTTTATATTACTTGACTCATATTAATTAACTTAACATATGTCTTAAAAAGACTTTAATATGATTAGAGGTGTATTTTATTATATACCTTATTAATGATATTTTGCAACTCTAAATTTGACTACTAATACTATTTTATGTAGTTATTTAATACTAAGGGGCGGTATGAAAAATTAATAATAGTTTAACTTTCTTAATTTAGCTAAAATTGACAAGTACTTCGATTCCTCCGGCTCATATTAGTTGTCTACTTTATCCTTTACACATCCCTTAGGAAATCATAAATATAAGAAAAATAATTTTACTAATTTACCCTCTTAAGATTATTTTTTTAACTTTATAAACTCGTTTACAATTTCAAAAAGAATTAATTGGAAGAATAAAATAAGAAAAATGTAGGCAATTTTATCTTGATTTTTTTTAATTGACAAATAAAACGAGACAACTAGTTTTAATAATATTACTCAAAAATAAAGTAAACTAAAATAAATAAATATGTTCAACACGAGTGACAAGTAAATATAAATGAATGAGCGCACCAGTCCCCTTCCCTACCTCTTCTCCCCCCTGCCAAAACAGAAAGGACAGCAAAGTAAAATGCTTTATCTGTAATTAGTTGGGTTAAGCCCTTGATTTCAAATCAATTGTCATGTGACAATTAATAAGCGGTGGTACATCTCATAAATTTTTCAGCCAACCTCGAACAAGATTAATGGCCCAGCTGGTCTTCATGTCTCATAGTGTGTGTCTACAACAAATTATATAATCGGTCAAACTGGAAGCAAATAATTCAAAATTTATTAAAATTTGTGATTGTAGATTTATCACACTATCATTGACAATTAACAAAATCACCAAGTCATCCAAGTAGTTGTAACTTGTAACGCTTAGCTAACATTATCTGTCCATTTGCTTATTAATGCAACACAAACATAATTTGCCAACTTTTATTTCTACTGAAATCTTGAAACGTATTTCATTTGAGTCGTCCTACTAATTTTTGTATTCATTGTTATCGTATAATATATTCTCACTTTTTTCTTTGAAACGTTTATGAGAACCTAAATTAGTGAAAATTCAAACTCAAAACCATAAAATCAGCGTCATCAATCATCATATCATGTTAATGAAGAATACTTAAAATGGAAGTTCAGATAATACTTATGAAATACCAAAATTCTAAAACTACTTTAGTACGTTTGTTAATTGTAGCAATGTGTTTGCACATGGTAACTTACAAAAAGTGTATTTCATTGGGATTGTTCCACCTTTAATCAAAGGTCTTTGGTTCGAGCCCAGGTATGGAGAAAATTTTGTTAGAAGCATTATTCCTAATTAAATGAGCCTTGCAATGCTGATTCGAAAATAGTTGGGACTCCAATCTGAGCTCCGAATCGGATAGGAAACCAAAAAAAAGAAGAAGTGTATGTCAAATAGGTTAGGCAATTAATTAAAAGTTTGAAAAAGTAGGTATTTTCAACTTCTATAGTTGACAATTGGTCTTAGCATTCCATTACTTTGGGCAAACAGAGTGGGTCAGCTAGGACTAGTTAGTACGTTTCTTACTACAATCAAACATAAATGAAATTTCAATTGTTACTCCAAGAAGTGTGTGGATGTTTTTATTTTTCAATGTAGGAAGGAATGAGAATATCACGGTGTCCGCAAGCATGGGTGCACCTCGAGTACGAGCTTCTTGGGGGTACATGTTACATACTTCCATCAACATTAGTGCTCGATAATTTTGTCCACCAATTAATACTTGAATAAAAGGAAATTACCCTAGTGCTTTTGCTAGCTAGAATTTGATTATGCTAACTCTAAGGTGCAAGAATTGGAGTTTTGTGTACTATATTAGACATTAACTATTAATTACGTGTTATACTGCTAATTAGCTACATTAGCACACCTTTCTCGTTCATCAAGACATTAAGGGGTCGTTATATTATGTATGATATTATTTAGTACTATGTTTGGTAGGAATTTGGGCTTATGTATACCTAATCTATAGATTAGTTATACCTCCTACATGGTATTATAGGATGTATTACTAATACCTTCCATTTGGAGGTATTAGCAATACATAGGATATAATACCATGGGATAAGTCTATGTAAAGACAAATATGTCCCTTAAATCATTTTAATTATTTTGTTTATTTTCTTAATTTTATGTTTTATATTTCTACTAGTAAATTTATTTAAATAAATTACCTTACAAATTATTTAGAGAGAGTTGTTTGTTACTAAATAAATCCAATACAAATTAATACAATATTTGAAATGTGAATTGTTTAGCATTAACTAATTAAAAAGGCAAATATATCACCACATGCCATTTGTGATCTTAACTGAATGGATAATTTGCTTATATATATATATATATATTTATTTATTTATTTGTGTGATTTTCTAATTATTTGTATTTTGAACAATTTATAAAATTGTATACATATTTAAACTACAACTTGCAAATTTTATCTGTAAATGTAGATGGTTTATTAATCTTACTATTGTTTAACGTCTTTTCAATTTTAAAAGTTGATAGTTTATCTTTTTCAAATTGAAAATTGACATTTTGTAAGTGATCAATTTAGTAAGATGACAATTATTTATCCTCAAATAATTTAAGTAGAAAAAAAGGCAAACATGACAATAAAATTGTTCTTCTCATAGCTAGTTAGACGACCATGAAAAAAAAAATATTGTCCGACAATTATTTAACTTAACCCAATTAGTACATAATAATTTAAGGGTATAATCAGAAAAAAGTTTTTTCATAAAGTTTTAATCCAAACACAAGATGAGGTGGGAAACAATGAACCAAACACTTGATAAAAATAAACTCTACACGATTAATCCCTGCACTATTAATCCCTACATTACTAATTCCAACATTACTAATCCTTATATTATTAAGCTTTGTGCCAAACGACCCCTAACTAAATAAGTTGAGATCCAGTTAAGCCTGAGAAAATGGACAATAAAGGGTATGATTTACATTTGGAAAATGGAATGATCATGGACAACAAAATATATTAACTTTGGGATTAAATTTACCTCTTGCAAAAACCTTTTGAGCCCTATGATAAATCGTTCATGTAATATTAATGGTAGAGCTGTCAAAATAGGCTGGCCCAATCCAATCCATTCCAACCCTAACGGGCTAGAGAGTTAAATGGGTTGGGACGGGCTGACCCTTTTAATTAAAGGGCCTATAAAATAGTAGTCCAACCCAGCCCTAAGCAGGCCACGGGTTGGGACGGATTGACCCTTCAACCAAAAAATGAACAATATTACTCTCTTAGAAAGAGTATCTAAGAGTATCGAACGTTGACGTCTATAAACACGACATCAATACATACAAATTTTCATTTATGAATCACACACTTCGGTGAATACTTACAAAAATACATTTATGAATCACACACTTTGGTGAATACTTACAAAAATACATAATAGTCAACGTAAGATTTAGCGGAAAAATGTTGATCATCCGCCATTCCTCCCACAAAAAACTAGCTAGTTTAAAAGACTTGATTTTTTATTGATAACAATTTTACAAATAAAACACTACTAAAAATATATATAAAAAATATTCATAACCCACGGGCTGGCCTCTGAGGCTTGCGGGTTGGGCCTACGAGGCTAGCGGGCCAACTGAGGCTGGGCTAAAAAGCCTCGTTCCTAAATGGGCCAAAAAAATTAGGCGCAACCCCACATAATTCAAGGGTTGAATTGTGCCGGTCTAACGGGCCGAGCCCATTTTAACAGCTCTAATTAATGGTGTTTTAAGTGAAATTCAAATTTAAAGTTTATTTAATTAAAAAAAATAGCTATAAATAATTTTGAGAAGCAGTTAGGTTATTTTATTCCATTCAAATCTCACATAGTGTAACGGTATGAACTTAAAGTTAAGCTAAAAGAATAAAACAACCTCCTAACACGAAATTCACAGTTACTAGGTAGATATAAATGTATACTCTCATAATTTAATTCTAACCGTTGACAATCATTATCTATTTAGATTCCTAAGAAATCATTAATTCACAAATGATAAAAAATCTTTTGAAGAAAATCAAATATGTTCGTATACAATTTCACAATAACAATCTATTGTAATTGTAGTCTAGTTGGTCAGGATATTTGGCTCTCACCCGAAAGACCTGTCTTCAAGTCCCGGCAAAGGAATTTCTTTTCTTTTTTTTGTATTTTTTTTCTCCTCAAACTTTCTTTTTTATTTCGTTTTTTTTTCTCCTCAATCTTTCTTTTTTATTTCGTTTTTTTTTTCTCCTCAAATTTTTCTGGGTTCCAGTGACAAGCCTGTGACAGATGCCAGGACGAAAGACCAATGAAATTAAATGATTATAAGTTATAAGTTCTGAATCACCGCAACATAGTGGCGGGAAAAAAACCATAGAGGCATCAGGAGTGCGTGAGTCCACTCGGTTTTTTCCTAGGGTTTTGAAAAACGAAAGAATCGAAGGAGAATGGAAAAAGGAAAGAGAGGAGGAAGCAACAATGGAGGAATTGAAGAGAACACAATGGCGATTCTCGATACTTCTGGTTTCAATAGAGATTCTCACCACCGCCATGACGACAGTACGCTTTTAGTTTCTTTCTTCTTTTATTTGTTTACCTGTTTTCTTCTTCGATTGATACATTGAAAAAAAATTCTCAGGTCTTGCTTTTCTAGAAGCTGTTCGCTCTGCTTCATTGCTACCAGAAAATGGAACACCGCCTACTAGGTATTTTACCTTCCTTTTCTCTGTTTATAATGGCTGATGTTGTATGATTATGATTTTCTGTAAATTTATATGTAAACTGAACTATATAGATGCATACACACACTGCGTATGCGTGTGTGTGTTTGGAGAATTGTACGGATAGTGGAGAATATCTAGCTGCTTTGGTTGATTGGTATGCGTACTTGATATTGTTGCTGTATCAGAAATTTAAGATCTTAATGATGATTTTGAGGACAAATGGAGTTCAAACCTTGTTAATTGCAAATGAAGAACAACTAACTACACAAATTCGTTAGGTCTCAGTTATCCCTAAAAGTAGTGTCCTCTTGTATATCTGGTCTGTTTGCTCTTACTTCCCATCTTTGATTGGTTCAGTATTAAGTTCCTTTGCAGGGTGTTACAGAAGTTGTTGGTATATACTCATTTGCACACATTGTTTTTAGAATCATAAAATATGATACCTTTTGCTTCTGCTGTCGGGCTACTGAACCTGAAGCTTTAACCCAGCTTGTCCTTTTCCCCTTTCCATTTTCTAATTATTTTTCTTTCTTTTGTCATAAGAAATACATGATACTCTTGTTATTGTGGTTTGTTGCAAGTCTTTGATTTTGTCAATTGACTTTATTAATGCAGAGTTCCTTATTACATCTACTGGTTGATATATAGTCTCTCTCTCTTTGTCTACTAATAAGGAAATAATGTATTCTTTACCAATTTTGCATGAACTTACATTCTAGTCTTAAATGGTTATTTTTCTGTAAGCTCTTGGAGTGCATAGAACTTCTCCCTTTGTATAAATGATTGTGAAAACATCTTTTTGTCTAGGACTTTTGCCTTTTTATGTTGCTTGTATAAGTACTTGGTACTATGATCATTGGGGGAACAATACCTAATCCCAAAGATGCATCTTTGTTCAGTTTTTGTGGCAATATAACCTTTTGCTTACTCATCAAAAAGAAAAAGCAAAGAAGAAACCTTTGTTGCAAACTTGCAATGTAGTTGGCATGAATGATCTCCTCCCCCCTCCCCCATCCAGTGTTTTGGACGGCGAAAGGCGACAAGGGTCTGCCTTGCCTTGCGGAGCGGCGAGACGGTCGCCTTTTTGAATTGAGGTGCTAATTAATACCAAAAACTTAAAATATTTAATTGCATTTATAAATATCCAAAATCTCAATAGTAAAATAACATATATTAGCAAATACTATATTATTTAGTATAAAACTAAATTGAGTAGGGTAGAAATAAATATAGAAGGATTGATTTTTTTTTTTTAAATGTAGGCAGATTGCAGAAATGCAGTAGCTTCAAAATAAAAAAACAGCGTAAAAAACAGAACCTGATCTTCTTCTTCTGCATATGAAAGAAGAAGAGAAGAAAAAAATTAATCTAAAACCATACCTGCTGAGTGCTGAGCAGCTGAGGTCTCATTGTCAGTAGTGAGGAGAACTGGAGAAGAGAAGAAGAAGAAAGTCGCGAAGTAGTGAGGGAGGAGAACTGGAGAAGAGAGTCACGAAGTAGTGAGGGAGGAGAACTGGAGAAGAGAGGGTCGCGAAGGTGCAAGGAGAGTCGCGATGGAAAGAAGAAGTCCTAGGTTTGCAAAAACACCAAATAAACCCTAATATTGCCTTTTAATTATTAAATCAGATCTTTTTTTTAAAAATAAAATAAAAAGGTGACGCCTTGTCGCCTCGCCTTGCTGCGTCACCATTCGCCTTTTGTCGCCTTTCTGAGCTCGCCACGCCTCACCAGTAAAAGGCGACGAGGCATCGCCTCGCCTCATCGCCTTTGGTGAGAGGCGAGCGCCTTTCATAACACTGCGGCCCCATCTTAAATGTGTGTCAATTTAGCTTTCAAGTTACCACATAATGTTTGATAAAAAAAAAGTTACCACATAAGGTTCCTATTATCTGATATCACGGATATGCTGGAATAGCACGATGCGTGAAGCGATTTTCCAAATTTTGAAGGAAGAGACTTCACTTGAGCTAATAATGGGAAGTTATCAACTTCTAAATGAGTTGGATAAGGTAAGAGCTTGCCTTATTCCTTAGGTTTAACTTTTTATATTATTACTGCTGCATTTGATTTTCTTACATGGGATGGATTTTCTTTTGAACCTAGCGATTTCCTAGGGTGTGCTTGCCCAAAATGGAGGAGCAAGCATCATGTCTGCAACCAACCATTCTCAATGAACCTGTTGTAGTTGAAGAGGTATCTCCATCCTCTCACAGATGAAGACGCAGTTGTTCACAGACGCAGTTGTTTTCTCAATATTAACTTTAAATGATCGGCTACTCTATGTCAGGCCTGGTGTCCATTTACTCTAGGATTGGATAGGGACGATGAAATAAATAAAGGTTCAAGTGGATCAATTGACCCCTTGGTAAGTCAGACTGTATGTGATGGCTACATCACACATTTACACCAATTTCCTATGTGTTTTTTACTGAACTTTATTATTCCTCTCACGTGTATTTCGGCAGTGTTAATGTTTCTGGTGATTTTAGGGCTTTCATTCACTAATACAAGAACTTGGGGAAATGATCAACCAGAGGTCAAAAGCATTAGAAACAAAGGTCAGTCACCATATTGAAGCTTTCTTTCAATCTCTATGCCTTACAATATTATATGTTATTCCTTTATTATCATAGCGTATCAGCTCATATATCAGCAGACATGACAATTTCAGCTATACTTAATAGTTGTTTGGCCAAGCTTCTACCATTTACATAATTTGGAGAAGTGATTTTTTGTCAGAAGTACTTTTAGAGAGTAGCAGTTTGTGTTTAGCTAATGAATTTCAGAAACACTTTTGCTAATATTAGAGTAGTAATTTGTAATTGGTCAAGGTTCCAAAAGTGCTTTTTTAGCTTGTATAAATTTAACTTTTGTTACTTCTCAAAAACACATATTTTTTCCTAAAAGCTTGGCCAAACACCTCAACTCTCTAAAATAGGCATTTTTGTTTATTTTGAAAAAAGAAGCACTTTTGGCTCTCCCGAAGCTTGGCCTAACAGGCTATTAGTCAGGTGACCGGGTTCTTTTGGCCCATATTGTCATTTTCAGAATTTCCTTGATTTATGAGAAGATGTAGTCATTTCCTTGGGCATATAAGAAGTATTTAAGTTATTTGCCTTTCACATGTTTTCGTTGGAGCAGTATCTCGGGGTGAGGATTTAGTAATTAACCAAGTGCTAGAATGTGCAGTTAGCTTATGACCATTCTTGTCCAGTGTGCATTTTTAATTGAGCGTTAAACTCTGAATGTCTTGACATATCAAATTCCTTTGTGGATGTACATTTAATGAACAGCCCTCTGACAATCTTGACTAATAAGATAATTTTATGAGTCGATTTTGTAATTATTTCTTTAAGAGTAATAAGATAATTCACAGGTCAATTTTGTATTTATATCTTTTGTCAGCCAGTTGGCTTGTGATTTGTGCCTAGTGTCATCATTGAAGAATTATCCTGCCTTTGTATCTTCATCAAATAGTCTGACAAGACCTACTGCAGATATTAAGGAAGATGCTACTACTTCACTATCTTGTCAGTGTGCTTGAAGGAGACTTTGTGCCTCATAACAAAGCATTCAAAGGTAATGATTTTCAGAGGATTCTAGTTTTCATTTAGTGTCATGCACCTTAAGAGGTCTTCTCGAAACCATCTTGCAGAAAAGATGAGTTGGACCCTTTTGCGGGATTCATTGCTCAACATGCTTCTGGTATGTTCTCATTTTCAAATGTCACCATTATTATTTGTCTGTAATATTGCTACTTAGAAGTGTGAGATTACTGAGGTATGCTTAGGATGCCACTTCTTATTTGTCTTCCTCTCATTGTTCAGGGGTCAAGAAAAATAATCTATAAAAGCTTAGTCAAGGACTGCCTGTCGGTTATAAGTGATGTGTTCTCTGACTTATATGATAAATCTGAGTCCTCCTCTGACGTGGATTCAGTGGCACCTCCTTCAAACGAGATATCACATAATTGCATTGCTGCTTTTGCACTGGCTTTACCTGAACTCAAACGGTCTACTTGTATCTATCTGAAGAATCTCCTGAGAATGGTGGATTCCTGAGCTATTACTCTTTAAAATATATGTTTGACCAATTCTAACTGTGACTTGTTTCACAATTAGATGATGGAGCTGGATACATCACGGAATGTGGCAGATGTTCAAGGCCTTACCACCAGAGTTGATGGTGTGAGGTATTTTGTTGAATGAATTATTTTACTTTAAATAAAACCATCAGATTGAGAAATCCAATTGATATCAGAGATAGTGCAGATCACCTGCTGCAGAGATCATTTTGGATGAACTCGCTTACAATTCTGATATGCTCTCCCCCTTTTTTCAGGTAATGTCCTTTCCTCTTATGTAGGATAATGAGATTATGTTTTTATTGGGACAATGTTAACATTTTACCCTACATGTTTCTTTGTCATTCTGATGTATTTTGCTTGTCAAGGAGAATGCTGCATAATATGATGAAATAATTTTCTGCAGGTCTTTGATGACCCTTGGTGGAAGCTAAAAATGATCATGCAGTACTTTCAGAAGTACATTCCTAAGGTAAATGTATTCTTCTATCATCGTGCCATATCTTAACTAATTTTTAAACCGACAGTGGAAGTTTCTTCACTTAATTCACCTGGTACAGAGTTTGTAGTGGAATGTAGGCTAGATACAAGGATTGGGGGTTTGTTTTAGCTTATTGAATATATTTTCATTATGAAGCTTAATATTTTGTTATTGGCCTCTTTTGTTATTGTCGTTCTGTTATATTATGCTTCGATCTCTGTCTTATTTTCTTGGATCTTTGAAGCTGTCTAATGTTAAATACATTCTAAATAAGTCTTACTTGAGGAGTCCTCTATAGATATTGACCATCAGACTCTTTTATTCGAGACATTGGCATACATCAAATGACTCCTTTCTTATTCTAGTATTCCATATACTTCCTAAATACAACTTACCGTTTGTGCTCTTTTTGGCTATGTTGTGCTGGTCTCTTCATTTTGTTTTTGATGGCAGAAATGCAAATCGTCCATGCATGCATAGGAAAATCCTTGTCAAGATATTACCTTTAACCAGACTAATCATAAAAGATAACTATTTACTTTTAACCAGTCCGCCTGCCAATCTCCTTTTGAATTTAATCATGAATTCCCTACAGATTTCTAGACTCTGGTCAATGTATTGTTGAAGTACTAGACATGATTGTGGAACCCTCTGTTGCTTGGTGCTTTGATACCCAGGAGCTTTTGCTTTCAATTCAATCATAATCAAGAAGTATGGATAGAGGTTGGACCCTAGATGCTTTATGGAAAATTTATATTGGGAATTAGGAAAATCTGGAGCATTAATTTTCCGAACCTCCCAGATGGGGAATGGTGTACAAGCAAGTTCCTTGGAGTGTTACAAAAGTCCTTTGTTTTGACAACTTAAACATTTTCAGCAAATTACTAGTTTGCATTTCCTTTTCAGGAATTCCAAAAGATCTATGCCCCAATTTTGTTTTTTGATTCTGTTGGTTGTTTTCCTGTACCCTATATTAGTTGAGTTGTCATCTATCAAAAAACTTGCTCTATTTGGTTTTCTCACCTTCTTTGTTTGATGTTGCCTGGTTTAATACAGAAGTTACAAGCTATAAGATTTTGAGAAATTAATACTACTTTATGTTGCAGTTTCCTGTTCGTACTAGGAGATCAAATAGTCCGGTGAATGATTCCACATTTGAAGGTGTTTTGAAGTGCTTCTCAAACAGCAGGAGCACAAAAAATATCATCAAGAAAATTGGAATGGATGTTGCTCAGCTGCTTCTTGGGCATGCCTTTTTGGTGATTAATCCTTCTTGCAAACCAATTTGTTTACTTCTAGGATATCCAATTTTGATTCCTTGGATAGTTCTTTCCCTCGCAGAATTTCGATAAGATGCTGCAAAAACATCTTTGAGTTCAGTTATAGATAATCATTTTGATTTTTTTTCTCACTAGGATAAGTATTTCATCCTCTTATAGGCTTACTTGTCAGTATCAGTGGATTCTTCTGCTGAAAATGATGATTTTGAAGAGATGGTGAAAGGAAGCTCTCTCACAGAAATCTGCAAGCACATAATAGCTGCTTTTACTTCTATCAGAAAAGAATACAAGTAAGATTCACTTTTTTTTTCTTTTTTTTTTGATAACCGAGAAATCCGTCTGTGACCCGCCCTTTGGACCAATCACAGCCTTCTAAACTCGGTGGATAATGGGCCCGCCCCTCTACCCTTCTCCACTTAAATACCGGGCTTCGCTTTGCATGGTGTGGGGCTTGAACCTGCGACCTAAGCCACAAATCCTCCACCTTTTGCCACTTGAGCTAGGCCTTGGGGGCCCACTTGATGTGTGTTGATTAGCCTTGCTTTCACCTGCTGAAGTTATGCTGAATTTCCTTGGAAAAATTCTGCCGCCTTCTCACACATCTTTGAACCACCCATTGCACAAGCTTCACACCTACTAACTTTTAGGTTCTCTGGATAGAAATTTTCACTAGCACCTGCAACATGACAATTGAAGTACCGTATTTCTATTCTTTTTGTGAATTTTGTATGAATCATGTTCCTCATAGCAGTTTAGCTTCTTTAGGAAACATGATGCCTTACTTAGTTCCAACTTCCATATAGAGCTAAATTGGATGAACAAAAAATTCAGAAATAAGATCAGAAGGGCACATCTAGTCCAGGAAATTTTGATTAGAAGGTCTTACTTGTGGATTATTACTGTAGTTAGAAAAACAACTGGGTGAGACACAAGTCCTCTAAGAAATTAGAATTACTGGTATTTTAAACAATTGTTCAGATCTGGAAAAGAAAATGATTAAAGATGCAACTAGAGAGGATTACATGGTGATCTGCATTTATAATTCATTCTGCCGCTTCTGAGGAACTGTTGAAGAAAACAATTTAGCTAGTAAGTGATTAGAATAGTCTCTTTTCTGCAATGCTGGCTTTCCTATCCTTACAGATTCGTGGTATTAGAACACAACTTCTTTTGATGCATCAGATGATATACTAATGTGGGGAACTGTTGAAGTGAATTTAACATAAAAGCTTTTCTAGTTTCTAGCTCTGCACAAGTTAATAAGTTGACATATCATGATGCAGGAACACAGAAATTCTACTTTTGGGTAAAGAAGCGGTGTTTACAGCTGCAACCATTCTCTCAACCAAGTCATAGGAGAAACAGCAGTTACTATTTATTGTTCATGATGTATATTTGGTCAAATGGGGCAATTAGCAAAGCCTCCTACCTGAAGTCGGCCAAATGATGTTCCCACACAGCCAGTAGTGGTCGAATGCTGATCAAGGAAACCTCAGTGAAAGCTTCATTTATGCCTTCCTCCCATGGTGATTGGTGAAATTTAACTTTCACCTCTATTTTGTAACGGCACTATATGACAGCTAAATAGATTCACATTTTTTTTTATGCCTTCAGGCTTGTGAACTGATTAAGGCACTCTTTAATAGCCAATGGAACTGTCCTTAGTAGTTCAAGGAAAACCGAAAAAGGGTAACTCTAAGGAACTTGGTGTATCATGTATGAATATCCGTAGCTCTAAGCTATGCGTTAATGCTAAATGGGTCATTCCAATGTTATTGTATCCTGTCCAATGATAGTCATGAAAACACTGAACAGAACAAAATGGAAACAAACAATGAAACTTGTCTGATGAGTTATTTTAAGTGTCATGTTCTCATGAGAGGTGTTGATGTGCTCTGTGGATGATAAGCAGGATGTTCTCAAATAATTTTGGTGCAATGTACTACCGAAGTAGGTTTGCAGCTACTTCAACAAGTGATAACAACTATAAGCTGAAAGTTCATATTCATTGACACTTTAATCCAAGCTTGAGAGTTAGGAGTATAATCCTGTATGAGTAATAAAATTCCACTTGGGTATAACAGATAGTTTTTCTTTTCCCTCTTTTGATTCCTTTCAGATTTTGAGATTACTAAAATTTCATAAAATAATAACCCAACACTTGTTGGTGCCTACTTTTAGAACGCTAGATTTATCATTCAAATTACAACATAAGTGCTAAGAATCACTTCCTCAATTGCTTCAGTCTCATTTTGACGGTTGTGCTGAGTCAAGATGCATCGTGACAGGCCCATCATTGACCAAGTTGACCTACCAAATTAAACAAATACCCAAGTCTGAGAATATCCTCCAGTTCTACAGAATTTTAAAGCTAAAATAAATCATTTTTTCAGAGAACCTCACCTTCATTTTTGCTCCAAAGACACCATCTGCAATAAACAAAAAAGTATAGATGGTCATCTCGCATTATACAATTTCTGTAATTTTAGCATTCTCAAAAGAACAGAACAAAACTAGAAGTGCAGAAGTTACTCCTGTGGATTCATTATTCACCGAGTAAGCTAGTAAGGCGTTTTGAAAGCATTTCAGTCTAATAGCTGAAGCTCTGGGGCATTAACTAAGGTGAGTAAACTAGTATGACCAGAAAATAAGAGGATATAATACTTTAGACATCATCAGTAAAAACAAGAGCATCAAAGCCAGTCAATCTTTGACCATTGCACAGAGAAATATAACTTCTTTGCACATGCAGAAGAACTATCTGAAGAGAACAGTCATACTAACGAAGACCTTTTATTACTTACAGAGACTACAATATCTTCAAGAATTGGAGATTTTGAAAGAAAGCAGATATTAGTTCAGCTTTAAGATATATGCTTGTGCCATTTTTCAAAACCAAGCAGATATAAGAGCCCCAATAATGAGATAGTTGACAGAGCAACACCATGGATAAAAAACCAATAGCATTATCCAGTGAATAGTTATCAGATGTAATTACTATGACTGCATGGATGATGTTGAACGCAACAATTTAAAAGCTTAGGCTTTTCAAAAGCTCATCCAAACACTTCAATTACTTGGAAGAAAATCTCACAATGGCTGGAGAAATTTAGCCTTGTGTTCCATATGTAATGATATACAAGTATTCTAGTCTGAGGAAACGATTACTAAACGTTCCTTCTCACAGAAGGGGATAGCTATTATATCAACAACATTCCAGATTAGAACATATTCCAACATTACAACACTAAATTTCTTTAGTTCAAGGAAAAATTGTTAAGGGAGAATTAAGGCAAAAATAAAGTATTAGCATTCTGTATTAGAACCTTCATGGTTAAGTTATCAACATGTATAGTCTGCAAATGGAGTAAAGATAGGCAAGTAATCCACATTGGGGGAAATGAGTGCCCCCAGAAAGCAAAATAGTTGTGCTGATAGCCTGGAACTGGTGCTGACTTGTTATGAAAGTAAGGTGGAGTTCAGTCAAAAATATAGAAGCCATTCAGCAAAAGAACAAAGAGAGACAAAGAGTTGATATCCACTTTTATCTTTCCATAGGATTATTGATAACAGAAAAGGAGATCAAAACTGAGAATTCATGGAAATTTTTTTTTTACCTTTGACGGCATCCTGTTTGTAAGCTTTCTGGAATTTCTCAACCAGAGAGGCATAGAAGGGTTTTGCTTTCTCAGGAGGCATTGCGACATGAAAATCAGGCTTGTTTCCCTTCAAAATCCCATATAGTGTAAACTGACTCACTGCACCATCCAGTAGAGACATACAAGTAAATCATTATACATCCTGATCAAAGTTTAACTTATTTTCCCATCATTGAGACAGTCAAAGCATCATCTTTAACACTTAGACCATTGTGAGAACTTGTACAACAGATCAGTTACCTAATAGAACTTCATAATTCTTCTGAACTACCTGCCAATGGACAATAGAAGCTGACAAACTTAAGACTAAAGAAGTGACGTAAAACTAAGTAAATATCTACACAGTAAATAATACATCTTTTGTCAAGCCATGAAATACAATCATCATTTACAAAGATGCATCACAATCTCTGACAAGATATAAGAAGGCAATGATATTTTATACTCTATGAATCCGCAATGCCTTAAAATAACCAACATGGTGACATTTCCAAATTAGTCTTGAGTAAAGATTTAAACATTAAAATTCTTCATACATGTATTACTAGTGGGTCAAAGATCTTCTTCTGCATCCTACTTTCTGCTTTTTGGACTATCTTCCGTGACAATGCAATACAATTTTGGTTGAAATTTTTTCCTTAAAATGTTTATTAACGTATGTTTTCATGAAATGAGAAGTCTTTATGATGTTTGTTGTTGTTGTGTAATATGAACGTACTCCCTCCATCCCAATAATCTAAACCCATTCGACTTGTGGAGTCTAAGAACGAAAAGTTCAATAGGTAATGTTCAGTCGAAAAAGGAGGATCTTTGTCATTTTAAAAACTAGGCCAGACTATTTCAAATTGACCAAAAGATAGGTCTAATTAAATGGGAAAGAGAGAGTAAGGTCAATGACACAAAGGAAGTAAAAGAAGTGGCCCATTTACATTCTTTCTGAGTAGAAATGCAGTTTGTCTTATAGTTCAGTCTAAAGTTTGAGCGATGATTTTATTTCAAAAGCAAACTTTAGATGATTTTATTTCAAAAGCAGTTCGTCTTATTGTTCAATCTCTATCTTTCGTAGAATCTCCAATAGAAATTAAACAGCCGAATGCAAGCAATGAATTTCAAAGCAAGAGAAAGAAAAATTGAACATGCCAATACATTGCAAAGACAAACTTCTCATTTTCTTAACAAATGTAACCTCCAGCTAATAACATAGGGAGTAACTTATCCATTTTATCCTACTTCCTTTTACAGTTTATAAGGTAGCAACAAGTTCAATCAATCAGCTAGACCAAAATCCCAAACTAGTTGATGTTGCTGATATGAATGCTCTATATGTTCCACTCTTTCTTTTCCTCTAATAAATTGGACATGGGATACTCTTGTAATGCAGCCAAATGTTCATCTCAAGAGATGAACTGTTCTATGTCAATGCTTATCAGTGGTATATCTTCTAAGAATCAACTAGCATAAGAGGTCACTTTTTTCACAAAATAATAAAGCATTGATTCAAGCAAAAATTTTCCGTCTCCAATCAGATAATCGGTTAGTAATGCTTAGGCAATATGTAGCTGTAAAAATCAGCATTCAGAAGCCACACATCATATCAGGCAAAAAATAAATATGCAATTTCAGCATTTAGCAACAAAAGCTCATGATTAAGGTGTTCACTCTACAGCAAGAAGCTTCACTATTACATGGACAAAATGGATAAATGAATGAGTTGATTTCTCATATGGTTACTCAACTAATAGTTATCATCTCAAAAATTACTACTAAAATTTTAAAGTAACTATTTCCCTATCAAAATGACTATAGTAAAGTTGTTCAAAAATTATTTAACCATCACAACAGAGAGAAAATTACACTGTGATCCCATGTCTTTCCAGTTTCCTCATTTGGGAACAGTCTCATATTCAACACTTTCCGGCATCTGCAAAATTACAAACAGTAACAGAACCAAAAAAAAAAAAAAAAGGAAAAAATAAATTTGATTCAGAAAATATTTATTTTCTATTAAGCATTTCAAAGTACTAATTTTTACCGTCACAGTTCACTTACATGTAGTCAGCATCGGAATCGACGTCTGATTCATGAAGCCCGACGAGAACCAGCAATCCCGGTCCGATTGCTGATACCGTACGCCCCTCGACCTGCAAAGAAAAAATTGGTATTATGCACTAGGGGAGCAATGAGCACTATTATTCTAGCTAGTATATATATAATAAATAGAAGAAAAAAATCTTCAAAGGTTTCACCTCTACACTGGCTGAAGCAACACGCTGGACAACGGCCCTCATTTTTGGTTCTTCCGATTCAGAACTTCTTCGTCGCCGGCGAGACAAATCAGGTGGAGCAATTATGGCGCAATGTAGCACCACCCTTTGCTGTCCTTATTCCTGGCGCAATTTAGCACACACTCTAATTTTTTCCTTTAGTAAAACAGAAATAAAGTATTTTTTCCTTAACTTTTGACTTTTACTGGTCGTTTATTTTTGGGAAAATTATTGAAATAGTCAAAATTATCAAATATATATATATATATATATAGGATTTGGTTCCCCTCCATTATCCCTCTCCTCCATTTTGTTAGGGGCACATTTAGATGAGAGACATGTGTCTTATTAAATTTTAAAGGTCAAAATTATACTATATTAACAAATATTATAATCATAGTTAAGTCATTCAATTTTAGAAAATTACTCCCTTAATGTGGTAAGTGTTGGGTTCTGAAGGGTGATTAGGGCGTCATGCGGAAGCTTACAAATTGCAAATCATATAGTTGATAAATCAGATAACAAAAACTTATATTAAAAATCAAAATATTATTATATCAAAACTAATATAAAGAAAAACATTGAAACTTTAGAGAGAATAAATCTCCCCATAAACAAGACTCTTAAACGACTACATTGTGGATGTTATTGTTTTTATGCTATGATAATAGGGATCTTCAATTTATAGATCTCCAAATTTTTCCTCTAAGGAAAGAATAAACCAAATATAGAAGAATATTATATTTTCCTTTCAGAAAAAACTCAAGCATTTATGGTAATACTTTGACTTTTCTTTAAGGAAAAAAATAAACTTCAAACAAGGAAAGAAAATCAGGGAAAAACCCTAACAAATCTCCCCTTTTGGCTGGATTTTCTTGACAAAACTTGATCCACCTTCTTCACATGCATGATATCTTCGTTCTTCACATAGTCTTCATCACTGCTGCTTGTCATGGTTAAAAATAAAGTTTAAAATATATGGGTTAAAAATGGTTTAGAAATATTTTATTTTTATTTTCAAAGATGCAGCAACAGGAATGTTGAAAATATGATTTTAATATTTTCTCCACATGTAGCTGGACAAAAATTTTCTTTATCATCAAATTAGTTACAAATTGATTTGAAACCACTTGAGCTTGTCTTCAACCTCATTCAAGCATTAGATCATTGAACCATTAGATCTTTGAACCATGTGCTCTGATACCACTTGTTGGGTTATGAGGGTGATTAGGGCGTCATGCGAAAGCTTACGAATTGCAAATCATATAGTTGATAAATCAGATAACAAAAACTTATATTAAAAATCAAAATATTATTATATCAAAACTAATATAAAGAAAAACATTAAAACTTTAGAGAGAATAAATATCCCCATAAACAAGACTCTTAAACGACTACATTGTGGATGTTATTGTTTTTATGCTATGATAATAGGGATCTTCAATTTATAGATCTCCAAATTTTTCCTCTAAGGAAAGAATAAACCAAATATAGAAGAATATTATATTTTCCTTTCAGAAAAAGTTCAAGCATTTATGGTAATACTTTGACTTTTCTTTAAGGAAAAAAATAAACTTCAAACAAGGAAAGAAAATCAGGGAAAAACCCTAACAGTAAGAACAAGATATTGTCTATAAAGTTTGATATTCATTAATTTCACTTTATATTTTTGTATTTAAATATTAAATTGTACTATACTTAAGGTAGGGGTGCGCATCGGTCGGTTTGGTTCGGTTTTAGGTGTTATTGGTTTGGTTTATCGGTTTTCGGTTTGTAAATACGTCAAACCGATAACCAAACCAATAACATATTTCTTATCGGTTTTTGGTTAATCGGTTTATGGTACTTAACGGTTCGGTTTTCGGTTTAACCAATAAGAAAATACTCATATATATTAAATACACGATAAGAAAATTTTCAAATAAACCATATGATTTTTTCAGCATTTGGCATGAAAGTAATAATCATAAAAGTAACAATCATTTTTCTTGCAAGTTTAGACACTAGACACATTCAAAGGAAAAAATGTGAAAGTAACAATCGTTTA
>JAJOOH010014001.1:0-36949 GCA_029582605.1 Solanum gracilifrons | reverse complement strand
ATCCCCCCCCCCCCTTTAATTACTTGTTTCTGGAAGTAATTTGACTAAACGAATATAATTGTTGGTTAAAGTTATGTCAAGACCATTTTCCTCGTGTGATCGACCCCAACCTACAAGTTGCGTTCTGTACTTGATAACGATCGCTTATGCTTCTTTAGGGAGGTGTAATTTGACTGTATCCAATTTTGGTGCCGCTGCCCGCAAAATTGGCTTTTAGATTTATTTTAACTACATTATTCAACTATAGTCAAATATTTCCTAATTTTACTTCTTATTTTTGACTCTAGTGTATGCCAAGTACACGGAGCCAGGATGAAACACTTACTCATTATGATCCAAAGTTGAACCGAACTTTGTGAAGAATGAACAATCATGGAGTTCAAGTTAATCCTATCGGAGATAATCTAGGTGATGAAGTTGAGTTGCAACCTCTGAGGGTAGTTGGTGGAGACAACCAAGTTCTAGCTGAAAATCAATTGGAAGATGCAGTGAGGGTGCATGGTCCACCAGGCCCACAACTGCATGAAAAATATAAAGGCAACGTCAATATTGCTGACTCTAATCCTAACCCTTTGCCTCTGGAGCACACATTTGTAGTGACCAATAGCTTGATGCAGATGCTTACAGCGAGGGGCTTGTTCTCGGGGTTGCCAATGTAGGATCCACATGCTCACATAGCCAAGTTAAGGGTGGTTTGCAAGAGCTGTGTAGGTCGACCAGACTTAGATATGAATGTCATCGGATTATGAGTATTCCTTCTATCACTGACAGGCGATGTTGTTGTATGGTTTACTAAGCTTCCTTATAACTCAATCTATCCATGGAACCAACTGAAGGATGTGTTCTTAGCAAGATATTATCCAGTGTCCAAGAACCTCAGTCATAAAGATAAGGTCAACAATTTTGTGGCATTACCTGGAGAGTCTATGAGTAGATCTTGGGACAGAGTCACTGCGTTCATAAGAGGTGTTCCGAATCACCGTATTGATGATGAGTCACTGAAGGAATATTTCTATCGAGGTCAGGATGACAACAATAAAGCAGTGCTTGATACTATTGCTGGAGGTTCATATGGTGAGTGCACATACGCACAGATGGCAGAAAAACTAGAGAAGATCTCTCGCAACACTAAAGCATGGAGCACTAAGAGGTCGGCTACTGGGAGAAACACATTTTCCATTCATGCTACAAACAACCAGTCTGCGGATAAGATTTGTGAGGAAATGGCTCAAATGAGGACCCAATTGGGGTTACTATTGAAGCATGTGAGTGGAGGTGCGGAAAAGGTAAATGTTGTGAACTACTTCACTAGAACTCCACCACCTGTTGAAGAGTGTTACTATGAAGAGGATACTTATGCGGTGAATGATCAGATGGGGGGTTTCGTACCAAATGCCCAAGGATCCAACACGGAAAATTGGCGCCTAGGTCAAGGAAACCAAGGTCGGAACTATGGCAAGTACAACCAAGAGGGTCAATATGTCTAGGATGGGCACTTCAATAGCGACAACAACTACAATCGGAACAACTATGGAAACAGAAACGATCGGGTTGGACTTATGTTCCCCCTCAAAATTGGGAATCTAGTACTAGGAAAGCTGGAGGCATTGTAGCGCTATTGCTACAAGGTCTCTTATGCAGAAGAAGGAAGATCCTGGTGCTTTCACGATTCCATGTACTATAGGGTTGTTACACTTTGCTTAGGCATTTTGTGATCTTGGTGCTAGCATCAACCTCATGCCATTATCTATTTATAAGAAGTTAGGTCTAGGGGATCTAAAGCCTACTATGATGCGGTTACTTATGGCCGATTGAACCGTGAAAAGGCCCATTGGTGTACTCCATGATGTGCTAGTGAAAGTGGAGTCGTTCATCTTTCCGGTGGATTTTGTGATTCTTGACTGTGAGGTTGATTTTGAGGTTCCCATCATCCTTGGGAAACCATTCCTTGCCACAGGGCATGCGTTGGTTGATATGGAGAAGGGGCAGATGAAGTTCAAACTGAACAATGAAGAAGAAACTTTCAATATTTGTAGGTCCATGAAGCAGAGTGGTGAGCTCCAAACGGTATCTACTATAACTTACATCTACTATAACCGAGTGTAAATTGAAGAGCGACTCGGTGTTGAGGCACTAGCAGCAGTTATGATAAATTTCGATAGTGATGGTATTGAAGAGTACGACAAGTTGGTGGCTGCACTCGATAAGTGCGAATATCGTTCAAAACCAAAGAAGTATGAGTTAGACATGAAGAATCGTAAGTCTCCACCTGCGAGACCATATATTGCAGAGGCACCGAAATTGGAGCTCAAGGCTCTACCACCGCATTTGAGGTATGTATTCTTGGGTAGAGATAATACTTTGCCGGTCATCATTGTGGAATATTTAAATGCGATACAAGTAGAGTGCTTGGTGACTGTGTTAAGGAGGTTCAAGCAAGCTATTGGGTGGACTATTGCGAATATTATTGGGATTCCTCTCGGTATTTGTTCCCACAAAATCCAACTCATCCTAGATCACAAATCTTGTATTGAGCACCAAAGAAGATTAAATCTGCCTATGCAAGAGGTAGTTAAAAAAGAGATCATCAAGTGGTTGGATGCTGGAGTTATCTATCTCATTGCAGATAGTAGTGGGTATGTCTTGTTCAATGTGTGCCCAAGAAAGGTGGAATTAGTGTGGTTCCTAATGAGAGAAATGAGCTTGTTCCGATGCGGCCCGTGACTGGATAGAGAGTCTGCATGGACTACTGGATGCTAAATGCTTAGACAGAAAAGGACCATTTACCTATGCCATTCATGGATCAGATGTTGGATAGACTTGCTGGTAAGGGTTGGTATTGTTTTCTTGATGGTTATTCGGGGCTACAATCAGATTCCTATAGCTCCGGAGGACCAAGAGAAGACCACCTTCAGTTGCCCTTATGGGACTTTCGCCTTGAAACGGATGCCCTTTGGGTTGTGCAATGCTCTAGTGACCATCCAGCGCTGTATGATGGGATATTCTCTAAAATGGTGGAGGACACTATTGAGGTATTTATGGATGATTTCTCTGTGGTAGGTGACTCTTTTGATCGATGTCTGAATCATTTGGCTGAGGTGCTTAAAAGGCGTGAAGATTGCAATCTGGTGCTAAATTAGGAGAAGTGCCACTTTATGGTGAAAGAAAGGATTGTTCTATGTCATCGGATTTCTGAGAGGGGCATTGAGGTAGATAAAGCGAAAGTTGAGGTAATAGAAAAACTTCCTCCACCTATCTCTGTAACAGGTGTTAGGAGTTTTCTTAGGTATGCAGGTTTTTATAGGAAGTTTATCAAATATTTCTCCAAAACTGCACATCCTTTGTGCAAACTGCTCGAGAAAGAGTGTAAGTTCTATTTTGATAATGCTTGTCTAAGAGTATTTGGAGAGCTGAAGGAGAAGTTAGTTACTACACCTATCATTATTTCATCGGATTGGGGACAACCGTTTGAGGTAATGTGTGATACGAGTGGAGTGGCACTTGGTGTGGTATTGGGATAGAGGTGAGAGAAAATTCTCCATCCTATTTACTATGCTAGCAATGCTCTAAATGTGGCCCAGAAGAATTATACTATGACTGAACAAGAGCTTCTTGCGGTGGTTTTCACATTCTAAAAATTTTGATCCTACCTGCTTGGTACTAAGGTCATAGTGCATACTGACCATTCTGCATTGAGGTATTTGATGGCGAAGAAGGATGTAAAACCGAGGTTGATTAGATGGGTATTGTTGCTGTAAGAGTTTGATTTAGTGGTAAAAGATAAAAAGGGGACCGAAAATCATGTTGCCGATCACTTGTCCAGATTAGAGGAAGTAGCTAGGCTAAAGCTTGGTGATAGGGCTGAAATTAATGATACTTTTTCAGATGAATAGGTATTGGCTACTTCTCATGATGTGATTCCTTCATTCGCAGACTTTGCTAATTATTTGGCAAGTGATTTGGTGCCCCCAGACTTGTCTTTTCACCAAAGGAAGGAATTTATGCATGATGTGAAGAGATTTTTTTGGGATGAGCCTTACTTGTATCGTAGTTGTGCTGATGGGATTAGTCGTCGCTATGTGCCCGAGGCTGAGATTTGAGTGTAATTGAAACTTCCCATTCATCGCCTGTTGGTGGGCATCATAGTGGTATTCGGACTGCACATAAGATTTTGCAGTGTGGGTACTATTGGCCTACCATCCACCAAGATGCTCATGATTTCGCCAAGTATTGTGATCGCTGCCAAAGAGAAGAAGGGATTTCAAAGAGGCAAGAGTTTCCTATGAATCCTATATTAGTGATTGAGTTGTTTGATGTATGTGGCATTGATTTTATGGGTCCATTTGTGAGTTCACATAGGATGAAGTATATTTTTGTTGCGGTTAATTATGTATCGAAGTGGGTGGAAGCAGTTGGGCTCCCCAACAATGAAGGTAAAAGTGTCACCGCATTCTTGAAAAAGAATATCTTCTCAAGATTTGGGACACCCAGGGCGAATATCAGTGATGGAGGTTCCAACTTTTGTAATAAGTTGTTCAAGGCGCTACTTGAGAAATATGGTGTCCGCCACAATGTAGCCACTCCTTACACATCCGCAAACTAGTGGGCAAGTTGAAGTGTCCAACAGAGATATCAAGCAGATTTTGGCAAAGACTGTGAATGCTAATAGAACGGATTGGTCAAGGAAGCTTAATAATGCTCTATGGGCCTATCACACTGCATACAAAACTCCCATAGGTATTTCTCCTTACCAACTTGTATATGGGAAATCTTGCCATTTACCGGTAGAGCTAGAGCATGAGGCTTTGTGGGCGATGAAGAAGCTAAATTTGGATTGGGCCGCCGCATCTACTCAAAGAATGAATGACTTGAATTTGCTTGATGAGTTTCGCCTAAAATCTTATGAAAGTTTAGCCTTCTACAAAGAGAAGATGAAGAGTTATCATGATCAAAGAATTGAAAAGCGAGAATTTGTTGTGGGTGATCTTGTGCTTCTATTCAACTCTAGGTTGCGCTTGTTTTCGGGCAAACTCAAATCCAAATGGACCCAGCCATTTTTGCTCACAAAAGTATTTCCCCATGGAGTGGTTGAGCTTGAGAATAGTGAAGGAACAAGGTTCATAGTTAACGGGCAAAAGATCAATATCTATCTGGGAAACGCAGAAAGTGTGCAAGAAGTTGTTGAGGCCTATCATCTTGATGAAGTCTGATTAATCAAGAGGCCTGCGTCGTGCCGCGACGTTAAATCAAGCGCTGTTTGGGTGGCAACTCAAGATGTAAAATCTAGCCAACAATAGGTTTTTGTTTTCTGTTTAGTAGTTTTCTTTATTTAGTTGCTTCTCTGTACTCATTTAGATAGTTGTTTTACTTATGTTTTAGTGTTGGTTAGACATAGCATAGGGTCCGTATCTAAAAAGTGTCCAGAAAATGTAAAAAGAAAGTGCTAATGGTTGCTACATGTGCAGGGGCGAAAAGCAGAATCTGCAGAAAAAGGTCTGGTGCAGCGGTCTACGGACCCCATCGACGGTCCGTGGTTCACTCCACGGATCGTCAATAGTGTCCGTAGATCCCAGGTAAGGTTTTTGAATTTTTAAGTGTAAGTTTGATCTATGGTCCCCATCTATGGAACGTAGATCAACCCACAGACAATAGACGGGGTCTCGTGGGTCGAAAACCCTAAATGTTGCCTGACCCGACCTGGACCAATCCTATTTAAAATCCCCCAATTTTAAACCATTCCCACTTCCCTCCATTTACCACCAAACCGTTTCTTAACTTCTCAATCACTCCATAACTCCCCATTAAATGTTCCCTTTCCTCTCCCCTTAAAACCTAATTTTCCTTTCCTCTCCAACCTCCACTCATCCCAGAAATTCCCCAATCTCTCTCAACTGCCTTTTTCAAAACTTTGGTGTTCAGGTTCGGCGCAACTAGGCAATTAGTGTGGTATTGCAAAGATCAGTGTCATCACATAATCACCCCACTCTTCATTGCTTGTAAGGTAATAGACTTTTCCCTCACTTTGAATTTCAGTTCATAGATTGAATATAGAAACTCGGGAGTCGGGTCTTGACCTTGGGTGATTAAGTACATGTAATTGCATGCAAAAATTTAAGTACTAAAACCCTTGGGATGATAGATTCTGATTGTGTTGCCTTGATAATGTGCTAAACCTGTCTAAATGCTAGTCTATAAGTAAGTTTTGACTTAGGGTTCCGAATCTTGTATGAAATAATTCTCAAATTGACTAATTGGAACCCTTGGAATGATGAACTAGCTTGATTAAATGTTGAAATGCCTGGTTAGACTAGGATATGTTGAAATGGTCAAATATTTGGGGTTGAAAATAATGAATGTCTGAACCTGGCACAGATCACGTCCACAAGACCCCGTCTACGGACCGTAGATCAGGTTCGTGGATGGATGCACTTGAAAATTTCACAAAGTGTGAAACCACAAAGGTGGATTACAGTACATCCGTGGTTTCCATCTGTGACCAATATTGTTGGTCCTCTGATCCACGGAAGGGTTCCACGGACCGTAGATCGGTCTACGAACCATAGGTCCCCACCGTAGATGACCACTGTAGCAACTACCTGAATTTTTTTCTGTTTTTGGGTTTTGTTTGCTCTTAGTTCTAAAATATTTTCGAGTATGCCATAAGTTTACTATGGTACTAATTAGATATCCACAGGTACCATGGCGCCTAAGAAGCAAGTAAACTACTCCAAAAGGGGGAAATCAAAATCCGTGCAACCTACTTTTAGGTTGATTGATGAAGACACAAACGCAGAAAAGGATCCAACATATGTTCCATCGGCCACGAGGACATCCCCTACTTCTCCTTGGGAAACCCGAAATATGTCCCGGCAGGTGGTCACCAACGTAGTCACTATCTCCCAGTCTGATGAGGAGAACATACTGATCGAGTCACCGGCTAGTTCTGCCTCCGGTTCTAAGGCTGGTTCTGCTTTCGGTTCTGAGGCTGGTTCTACTTTCGGCTCAAAGTTCGCCTCTGCTTCCGGATCTGAACCCACCCATGCTTCCGGCTCCGGTTCTGGATTCGCCACAACCTCAAGGTCACATGAGAAAGCTGCCTCGTCTGATGAGGCCACCAGTTCGGGAGAAGTCCCAGTGCCACGAAGCTATTACCCTGATCCGGTGGCTGGGGAGCCAAACATAAGGTGTGTTGAGGGGCAATGGCAAATATACCAGGATGCCATAATGCTGAATGAGAAAGAGAAGATGTCCCGACTTATTATTGAAGAGCACAGAGTCCTTACGGCGAGCTTACACACTATTCCCGACATCCACCGGCCTTTTCAGCTTCACAAGTGCGACTGGATGGCTCGAGACCTTGGGACTTATAGCGAAGAGATTGTGCGGGAGTTCTATGCCTCCTATGCTGCCACTCTCCGAGGTTCGATTGACAATAGGTCCAAGCCCACAACCCAGGACCCTATCACTTCTACTATGGTCTGAGGTTTTCCAGTGGACATATCACATAGCACTATCAGCCGATTCCTCTATGGCCCTGGTCCTCATCACACTTGGGCTCTCAACACGTCCAAATTTGGTTACAGATGGGATGTTGTGAGGAGTGGAGCCTTCACGCATAGTGTAGACCAGATGGAGGCTGTTATACTTTGGTTGGTTAAATATATTGATGCAGATTGCGAGCATGCAGAGTGGGTCACCACACCATGGTTGGGTATACGAAAGGCCATATTAAATTGTGTGGCCAAGTTCTTCTGGTTGTTGGTGCGTAACAGGGTGTCGCCTACAAAGGCTGACAACCAACTCACATGGGAAAGAGTCGTCATAGTTGCAGCATTAGTAGCAGGATTGGAGATTGACTTTGCCCGCATTCTGTTGGCCGAGATTCGCGAGCGTTCAAGACCTCCACTACTTACCCCTTTCCATGTTTAATTTTCCAATTATGCAGAGACTCTGGAGTGTCGATCTGGCACTGTGATAGGTTGATCCACCCTACGGGGACCTTAGATGTTGGCCTGATTCGGGACAAGGCGAATGTGGCAGCACCTCGCAGAGGGCCGCAGATCGATGTGACATTGGGTATTGATTTAGTAGATGTTGTGGAGCATATGCAGGGTGATGAGCCTGCCCCTCCAGCCAACACTAATGATGCCCCAGCCTCCTCTTCTCAGGCAGCTAGTCAGGCCCCTAGCTCATCTAGAGCCACCCCGCCTTCGGGAGCCAATGTTATACCACTAGCCCGAGTGAAGCAGTTAGCGGATTAGAGGGCCACCTTGCTGCACCATATTAAGCCCTGGATGCGGAAGTCTATTGCGGAGTACGAAGAGAGAGTAGAAAAGAGGATGGAGGAAAAAATGGACCAAAAGGTCCAAGCAGTTCATAAGCAGCTAGATGCCTTCGAGTTGAGAGTTCTAGAGAGTGGCTATGTGCAAGGGAAAGAAGGTAAAATGGTACGATGTCAAAAATAGGGGAAAATGAGGTTGAAAGCCTAGTGTATTGTCAAGGAGAGCAGAAAGTTACTAAGAAGTACCAACTTTTCCACACCTGACCCTAAGCCTACGTTACAAGCCAAGAAAGTTCTATAGTTATCCTAGAATCTAGTTTGGAGAGTCGAAGCAGTGAAAATAAGGGCAAGCCTATGGTATTGAGCATTAACTGTACTTGAAGTCACTTCTGAGTGTGAGTGTTAAATGAATCCTTGTACTCAAATTCATATTCATTATGTGAAAAGAGGGATTTCGTTTGAAGTAAGGGCACTAGTTAAATTGTCGGAAAGTTGGTACCTCGGTGATAGTAAAATAGTGTATGTTATGTGTTGGTTGGTCGATCTTGGTCATGTTTTGATCCACACAATTTAGCCTGTTGAGTCTGACAAAAAAGATTTGCACCTAAAACGAGAGTCGGAGTAGAGAGTCATGTGATTGCTTGTGCTTGAATTGCTTGCTTCTATACAAGTGTCATTTTGGAGTCTTAGTGCGTCGCTTGAGGACAAACAATGAATTTTAGTTGAGGGTGTTGATATACCGTGAGTTTACGGTATTTTTAAGACATTTCACTTAAGAGTTGAGTGTGTCTAGGGCATTTTTGTATTGGTTTTTATGTGTTTTTATCATGTTTTGCAGGAAAGATGTTTAGACACGGAAGTAAAGAGACAGCTGAAAGAAATGCAGAAAAGGGCATCCACGGAGGTGATCAACGGACCGTAGGTCAATTGACGCTCCGTAGATGGTGAACGTAGATCAGCAGGCAAGGCATGTAAGGCAACTCAGGGAAATCTGACCAAGTGTGGAACTACGGCGGCCATTGACGGTCCGTAGATTGATCTACGGACCATACTGTTGATCCGTAGAATGATACTGCAAGGGTTCCAGTACCTGATATTTGAAGATTCTAAAGTGTGGAGCTACAAAGAGGGATTGACGGACCGTAGATCGATCTACGGTCCGTACTGGAGTTCTGTTGTTTGCTTCAGAGAAGCTGATTTTTGGAAGCTGAAATATTTTTCAAGTCCTGGCTGACGGAAGGGACTCACAGACCGTAGAAACATTGACGGTTCGTAAGTCAGTCTCGTGGAAAGAAGACGCGGGCCTGAACAAACTTTCCTTATTTTGTTTCCGTTTTAATTTAGGACTTGTTTTCTATAAATAGGGTATGTAAACCTCATTTTTGGGGGTTAGATTTTATTACTTTAGTTCTATTTTGTGACTTGGGATTTTACTATTGCAAACCTAGCAATTCTGGATTTCCTAAGTTGGTTTTGAAGATTTTGGTATTGAAATTCAAGTTGAAATTCCGGGTTTGTTATTCTAAATTACGTAAGTTCATAATTCTTTCATCTAAAACAATGAATTTTATTCATATGATTATGGGTAACTAAACTCCACAACTAGGGTTGTGGGAACCATGATCGATTAACAAAGTATGAATAGTAAATAAGCAATTCTTGAATAGTGTTTTGCATGCATTGATAATTCTTTCGTTTAAAAGTCTTTTTAACGGTGCACAACGTTAGAACTCGCGCTTGGACCTACTTGTCGGACCAAGGAGGTAACCAACAAGAAAAGAATTATCAACATAGATTTAGTGTGATACTATCTAATAGTCTAGTGTCGTTTGGTGCGAAGTAATAACTAAGCCAAAAATTGATGTGATGTCGAATATGAGGTAAAGGTAAGGGTTAGTAAATTATACACACGTAGCCGGACCAAGGTGCGGGGTGAAATTCTCTAGATGCCGGACCAAGGATTTAGAGATACCTAGCTTATCAGTTTGCATGTAGTACACTAGGAAAGGATTGCTATTACTAGGATTACTGCGTTATGAGCTTGTGGGGAACACGTATACCCTAGTTAATTCTTTCATCTTGATAACAACCAAAATTTACTTTTGTTTACTGATTACTTACTGAATTCTTACAATTTGTTTCAGAATCCCCCCCCCCCCTTAATTACTTGTTTCTGGAAGTAATTTGACTAAACGAATATAGTTGTTAGTTAAAGTTAAGTCTAGACCATTTTCCTCGTGGGATCGACCCCAACCTACAAGTTGGGTTCTGTACTTGATAACGATCGCTTATGCTTCTTTAGGAAGGTGTAATTTGAGCGTATCAACTAGCAACACACCAAACAACAAATCTACTATAAATAAACAATATTAAAATCTAATTACTTAATTAAAATACTCGACTTCCAATTCCCGACAGTGGCACCATATTTTATTATGCTCAAATCACATTTCAAAACTATTCAATAGAGTGAGCGATCGTAGTCAATAAAAATCCAAAGAAGAGTCAGGGTCGTATCCCACAAGGAGTAGTCTATCGTGGAAAATTCCTATCAAGGAATTTGGACTTTAAATTCGCTCATTTTCAATAGTGTGAAAAATTGGGGATGATTTCTACCAATTTAACATAAATCTTTGGCTATCAATTATCACAATTACACTAAATATCTAAGAAATCAAGAGTTAACAAGTAATCTAGGGGTGCGGGGATTGGAAATCAATGTAACATAAGGGTAATTGTGCTGATCCATAATGATGAACATTCATGAATAAGCTAAGTTAGCTTGATTGACACTAATCATGTTTCAATCTCAAAGCATCTATGCATAAAATCTCCTTTCGGTCTCATCTAAATACCAATCTAAACAACTCAATAACTTACTCTATTCTCTCTTTTGAGAACATGGAAAATAGATTTGACCCATAACCTCTATTTTCAAGCAAGTTACAAACATCAAACCTAAACTGCTAGCATCAAACTAATTACCCACTCCAATCAATCTCTTTCGAGAATCAATAGGAGATCAGAAGTAGGAATTAATTTTGAAACCTTAACCCATATTTTAACCTCATGCTAATTAGACAAAATTCATATAAGAACATCAAAAAAACAAAGAATAGCACAATACCCACTACATTAAATCAACACTCAACCCCATAATTGCACCTCCTAGATATTGGGGTTTTAGCCACTCATAACAAAAGTAAAGAAATTATACCTTCCATGAAAGTAATCATGGTAACATGAAATTAAGCAATTACAAGTAAACCCACTTTGGATTCAACTTCAATTTATCAGATCCAAACACCAAGTTGTAAAGCCCCATAAGCTAGAAAAGTGTTCTTCAAAAGTAAAGTGTTTTCTCTCTCTAAGCTCTTCACACAAAACCGATATTTTCTATTCTATCTCCTCTAATCCTCTTCTTTTGAGTATTTATAATTTCCCAGAATTAGGCCCAAAATTCCACTACGCATCGCCGAACATGTTCAACGCATCACCTCTTGCTCCTCAACTTGGCTTTTGATGCTCTAGGCTTCGGGTGCTTTGAACCTTACTTGGCGAAGTCGATTGAGTCATCCTTTCACGTTCGGCAAATCGTCAATCACCACCTTGGTTCGCCTTTTGAGCATTCAATCTTTTCTTTCCATATTGTCACTTTGGGCGATGTTCATCAAGGCCTCCTTTCTCATTCAGCACATCGCCTTTTCACTAGAGTTTGTTGACCTGATTTGATAGACACAAGTGTTATGCAATATCATTTTAGGTGAGGTTGTACTCAATTGGCGATTCACCCTTCTTTTTAGGCGAACCACAATGTATGGTTTGCATTTCTTTTTGCATTTTTTTCCATTTTTTCAAACATCAATCCTTGCTTTGTCCAATTTCCTTCCTAGCTCCAAATCATCAACATTTAATCGGAATAGGAAAATATTAGGCATTGAGGACATTAATTATTGAGCTAAATAGACCTTAAATGAGTGCAAATCTACCACTCATCACAAAGCTTGTCTCAAAAAGCAAAAGACTAGCTATAAAATTTAGATAGAGATAGGTAAGTCCAGGATGCCAAATGCTCATTCTCGCCTCTGAATTGAAGATACAGTAGGTTCGAATATTAATGTTAGTAGCTCTGGTGCTAGGTCCTGCATCGCAAAATATATGTAGAGTGTAATATGAGTACAAAAAAAATTAGTAATCAATAGGCATCATAGACCAACCGACCATAAAAATAAATGCAATATGAAATTCTAAAATATAGACACAACAGAGGTCAAAATGTAATTTAAAAGAGATGCACATGAGTGTAACACTCGTGTACAAGTTTAACCAAAAACCCAAATGTACCCCATAAGCCCAACATGTACACATAATAGCTATATCTACTAAGAAGAAGTCACGATGAGTCCAGAACTGGAGAAGACATTGCATAGAACTCGAACTATGACTAGCCTCCAAGTAACCAATAAGTGACGCCCATAGATAAGGAGTGCAGATCCCGAACCTTGAATCACAGATAACCCCCTAGGGTAATAAGTTGTATCCAATGTGTATAAACTATGTACAGGATAAACATAAACATGACCAGACTTTGAATTTGAGAAAATAATAGCTGACAAATGATCTTTTATCAACTCATCATCATAGAACCACCATGTGATGATGTCCACTCTCAGATAATCAGAACAATACTCCAAGCTTGAACAAACTCCATTCTGAATTAGTTCGCAAATTATGCCTGAAATCTCAAACACAACTCATGGGGCCATAGAAAGAGAGAGAATCAATCAAAGGTCGTCAAAGTTGAGTCAAATCCTAATCTAAGGCTCATTTTATCAGACCTATGTTTGCTACACTAGATAAGGAGCTAACCATCTAGAACGACATCGGGATAGAAATAAGGCCAAATATCTTCCAAATATTGCTAGTCTATGGCAACCACTAGTCTAAGCCTAGAATAAGGCTAACATTCTCAATTTCAACAATAACAACTACAAGGAAAACACGCCACAAGGTATGGATGCTCACGTATAACATTTAACATGCTTCTGATCCCGAAAAGCCCGATATACACCTAAAACATAAATTTTAAGTAAGCTAGCATGAACAACTAGGTTCTCGCCACTAATTCACACAAATCAACATGATTTCAAATAATCCAACTCAATCTAAGGAAATGAAAGTCATATCCTACCTTTAGGCTAACCATGCGCGCTCCAAATCACATGTCCAAAGCTTTTCCCTTTCGAATGGCCTCCAAATGCTAACAAATTATCAAATATAGAATCATAAAATTAACATGGTGTTTAGACATCAAATTCTCTTAAAACAGAGACAGGATAATTTTGGAGTCAAAATGAGAAATGTGAGATCTGTGCCAAAAAGTTTGAGATCGACTCCATCAAAAAGGTTCTAATTACCTCCCTGAACTTGTGTCCCAAAATGGAACACAATTTGGGGCTCGGAACAGCCGAAAAAACATCATGTAATAATTCCACAATTAAAGAACAAGAAATAGACTAAGGCAATCCATTGTAGTAAATTTTTACCTCAAACGATGAATCACCAATAATCCTCGATCATACACCCACGTAGCCCCAAACTTTCTGAATAATCCAGTCTTCAAATCACCAAAAATGAAGCTCCCTAAATTTATCGAGGTTTGAACAATAGAAGAGATGCTGAAAAACAAGCTGAAAGAAGAGATATAACATCAGCTATAACTACTAAAGCGGTCAAGTGGCCGCTAACGCGGTCACCGCATGCGTCTAGCCAGCCATTAATGTAGCTCCCGCTCCTCAATTCCTATAGCTAAAGCTCCCCCTCCCCTAGGCAGCTAACATTGCCTAATGCGGTCGAGGGCCGAAAATGTGGTCAAGGGCCGCTAATGTGGTTGCATCAACAGTTGTGGCAAGAAAGTTTTAAACTTAAAATGGACACTTGGAATTCATTCAGATTCCCATGAACATAAATGAAACACGTTACATAACCAAATTTAACATTCCATACTAAATAGAAGAATAAAACTTCAATCTGAGGTTGTTTCGACAAAAAGTGGGTTCCACATTCAAGTTCCACTTTAAGCCAAAAACTATGAGGTAGCTCGGAATGAGCTCGGAATCCTCGAAATCCACATGAAGGGTCAATCTAGGCCAAACTAGGCATTCCCGAAATAAACCATGCTGACAAAATTCTAATTCAAGGATGTTTACCAAGAATATTGACCAAAGTAAAACTTAGGCCAAAACTTAAAAGCTAAAACACCTAATGGAACAAACGCATACTTAAAACCTCAGGATTTGAGCCAACCATGACACTAGCCTAAAATGACTCTTTTGAAGAAGCTGATGGAACCGCCGGAATTGTATTTTGAGGTTGTATTCCTAAACTTTTGACAGAAGTCAACCATTTCAGTTTCAAAAGCTCTAAAACACAAAAATTCACATAAATCCCAAATAAAATACTAGGTGACCGAGCTGCTAGTCTCATCAAGTGATAATGATTTGGGGTCACTCAAGAAATGCTCGAACGATAAAAATCAGGCATTGTCACATAAATAACCTGGAGGTCAATACACACGATAATTAAGATGAGTACTCACATTGAACTTTTGCGAGACTCTCTAGACATTTTTGGTTTTGCATGTTAAAAGTTATATTATCTTGTTGTAGTCATGATTCGTTATTCAAAATAGGTAGCATCGGGCACCACTTTCCATTTGCATTGGGTAGTAAATTCTTGAATAAAATCAATTGCTTTGTCAATACAATGGATTGAATTGTTAAATACCTCAAATACACTTTCTTTATCACCCAACCAAATGTGACAAAAGAATGAAGTGTTACCCTACAAATCAAATTGCTAATCAAAATGCTTTCCCACTCAATATAAAAAAAATTCATCTCCAGATCCACGATGAACTTCTTGTTTAGTAGAAGGTTCAGGAGTATAATAAAGATTGAATATTTGCACCTTGTTCATCTATCCATATATATATATATATATATATATACACACACACATAGGTCGGCCTACTTGGAGCCCTCATAATTCAGGAAAGACATTTATCTTTTCCCACAATTTCTTGCAATTCCCTCCTCCAATTGCGAGTTTTTTCTTTCCTTGCCCCCTTGTGTCCTTCACTTCCTCTGTTTATTGTGCCACTTTCTCTTGAGAATTTGGCATAAGCACCGAAAGATGATCTCTCTGTCTTTTTAAAACCCGATTCATTCCTTTAATTCCTCATATATGTAGCTAAATTTTTTGTAATTAGTTAGACAAAGATACATAAAATAATGAAAAAAAAATTCCATTGGTATAAAAAATCAAAAGGGAAAACAAATATATCCGAATAATCTTTAATTTGTAACTACAAATAATTGTACGTTATGAATTGAATATACAAAAACCGTGCAAAGTGCGGGTTACTTACACAATTTTAAAATATTTAGGAGAAAATTAGATATGATTTAAGGATAATTTATTCGATTAACAACGAAGACGATGTTAGTAGCACCAACTCAAAAATTTTACTCTCTAACATTCAACAACAAATATTTGTACGTCGTGTTTTGAGTATTCAAAAACCACGCGAAATGTAGTTTACTTACCTAATATATCAAAAATTTAGTATCAAAGGTAGATAAGTGAATAACGACCCAAAAAATTGCACCATAGCAGAAGTTCCCGATATTCACCGTAGCCCCTTTTTTGACAGATTCATCACTGGTCCTTCAGTCATGATTGTTGCCTTCTACTCACTTGGAGGTGTTCTTTTACATGCAATTATCCGTTACATAATATAAAGGATAACATACCCGACTTAACAGCAAAGACGTTGCCAGTATCGCCAACCTGAAATTTTTTTAATATCTGGAGATCTTTAATCCTTAATAATAAATATTTGTACGTTGTGAGTTGAATTTTCAAAACCGCGCGAAATGTGGGTAAGTTATATAATTTATTAGTGAGCTAAGAAGAATTCAGGGCCAAAATGCCCTAAACATTATTGTCCCCTTTAAATTGCATTGTAGGTTACCTATTTGGAGAAACATAGTTACCTCCATAGCAAAAGTTCCCAACTCAAAATAGATTCTGAAGAAGATAAAGTCTTTTGTTGATACCGAACACGAAGAAAATCTATTGTCCATTCTCACATTTTATCAAACAAAGATTTAATCTTGACAATTTCCATTCTGCCATCCGAACTGATTACGGAAATCCTCTTAGGGATTCCCTTGAAATCCCTCTTGAAATTCAGGTCTATTTCGAAATCTTGGCTTTTGTTAATATCTAGCACAAAATTTATCAAGACCCATTTTAGTGTATTTGCTAATAACAAAGATTACACACACCACAACCTTGTGTTGACCCAGGGAAGCTACCTGACACATGATGGATATCAAAGTTTTCTTAAAAAATGTTCGGTTAGTTCCTTACTTGATGACCCTGCTTTGACTGAGGATTATAACTTGGATTTTCCCGCCCATGAAAATATTTGGGTTGTGGGTTAAGTGAATGGATTGATTTGTCTTGCCATTGGATCCGCTGACATGCTTATATGGAATCCATCAATTATAAAGTTAAAAAAATTTCCTAATTCTAGACTTACATTTCATATTTTGCACATGTATGGTTTTGGAAATGACGAATTACATTATGATTATAAGGTAGTGTTTATTTTCAATTCTGGAAGTGCAGATCAAGTTGAGGTTAACTCATAGAGTCTAACTCTGATTCTTGGACAAGTGATGATTGACCGAGTTCAAGAATAATGGATGTTTATGGTAAGGTATTGAACGGGAGACGTTATTGGCCTGCTACTACTGCTGTCCTAAATACATGTTATAGCTGGTACATCATTTCTTCTGATTTGGCTAGTGAAAAATGGGGAAAGGTTGAGAAACTCTGGTCTAAAAAAGGAGGTAGTTTTCCATCGGTGAGGGGGTTGGGAAGTGATCTTTTTTTGTTTTCTGATATAGGAAGTCATGAAGATGTGTGGGTTATGAAAGAGAAAAGGTCTTTGACAAAAATGTATACCATCAAATGTCCTGTTGATCTTGAGAAGTGTTTGTTTACTTCTGCTATTTCTTCGACACTATGCATGTCAAATAAAGGTGAAATATTGATTGTCGAGATAAGCTTACATGATATACAATCAAGAGTTTAAATTGATCAGATATACAAAGGTTGCTAAGTTTCATTCCAATATTGTGTCAAACATGTATATTGAAAGCCTAGTTTGTCCCATTTTACAAAACAAACCAAGCACCCATCAAGAATGAAGGCTGCAGAAGCTTAGACAGATGACAATGCTGTAGCGAATGACTTGTAAGTAAGAATACCGTCTTATACATTTTTATTAACTTATATATTATTTGTTTTTGCTGGTTTTCCTTGTTGTTTGCATAAAAACTATTTTTACTTTTCATGTGAAATATCACGAAGGTTCTTTGTTAACTGTGATGTACTTTTGCAATTTGAGGAGATGAGAAGCTGATTTTAAAGAACAATTAATCCATCCTCTGTCGACTGCACGAATCAAAACGATGCCTCTCTACTCTCCATGTTCGCTGACTGTTACCTATGTTGTCGCTGTGATAAAAGTTAAAAAAAACTTGTCTTTCCCTTGAATATCTGTTGTATGTAGTATCTTGAGATAATCTCGATAAATTCATTTTATATATATGACAATGCTAATGGTGGTTTTGTTCAGCTTGAAATGAATTTCCAGTGTACATGGTTAAAACGGATAAGTTTTTTAATGTCCTGTTTTATAGGACATATGGATAGGGATTTGTTTGACCATCCACCAAGCTAGTTGTGGGATGGCCAATCTGTTGGATATGAATAACAGAAGGCAAATCACCTCTAGCAAACAATAGCAAATAATTCCCAACTTAGAACATCTAGGATGGAATTTGAAGATATGATTTCGTAGAGCATAGAGAAACAAGCTATAGGCCTCAAATCCTTTGTAGTACAGTTTATAGGGTTGTACATTTTTCCTGTGTTGAAAAAAAAAATCTAAAATAGCATCAATTACATCTTTTTGATCACGCATCAAGATTGGCTGTACAATAGAAAATAGGTTAGGAGACATGGTATCTCCTCATCTATGTCCCTTGGTAGCTGGAAAGGGACGAGATAGTTCGCCATTCACTATCAATTAGTATCTGAGAATTTTGACACATTCTAGAATCTACCATTGGAATCTTAATACCATTATATGGACATGAGGACATATGGAAATAGTAGTTTCTTGCTAGGCATATCGTCACATGCTAAAACATTAAATGTAGATTTTGCAATTAAGGAATGTAGCCCATTGCATCATCTTCACCAATTCACGAAAGGAAATGCAAAAAATAAATATTTCATAGATCTAAGGGGAAAATCTCAAATATGCCATTGAACTATCTGAAATAGCTTATCAATGTCATACGTTAATAGTTGGACATATTTATGTTGTTGCCGCAATCAAAAGTACACATCCGTGGCACTCTTCACTAACAGCTCAAATGGTCGGTTTTAAAATACCATAAAATATATATTAAAAAAAATACCAGATTGAATATGTGGCCTCCAATTAAACGATCGACGATAGTAAAATTAAAACTCAACTAACGTTGTATTTTACAAGCTTTAGTTAGGCACTAAATGTCTTGTCCCACATCGATGACAGAAGACAAATATATACAGTTTATAAGAACTCGACCTGAAATTATATATTGCTGAGCTTAGTAGCGTGAGCTTGTAACCCAAGTGGGAGCAATAAGATGATTGGGACAAATCAAATCTTCAGCCCTTGACACAAATAGTGCATTGGGTTAGGTTTATCATAATAAGCGGTTCTTGGTATAGTATGAAGTATTATTATTCTGACACTAATAAATAATAATAGTACATTTATATGGCAGTGGGAGAATATTGGGTAACTCACCCCTCATTGGCTGGCTTAACAGAGCAGCGCTCTCACATCACATGACAGCCGATCTGCAGTTGTCAAAGACCAGTTCTCGCACACTCCCAAGTCACCACTAGAGATGTCAGGCTGTTATTGATTGGGACCATCATCTTTTTATTTCTCCATTGTTCGGATCAACCTGTTAGTTTATAATATTTGTACCAATATCAATTTTCGGTTATTTTGTCTTATATAAACAAGGAAAAATGCATAAGTACCCCTCAACCTATGCCTGAAATACCAGAGACACACTTATACTATACTAAGGTCCTATTACCCCCCAAAATTATTTTAGAAATAATTTTTCCCCCTTTACGGCCTACGTGGCACTATCAACCAGATAGCTTGAAAAAATTGTCAACACGCGCTGGGTCAGAAGATAGTGTCACGTAGGCCAAAAAGGGGTAGAAAATTATTTATAAAATAAGTTCGGGAGTAATAGGACCTTAGTATAGTATAAGTGTATCTCTGAGATTTCGGGCATGGGGGGTACTTATGCATTTTCCCTATAAACAAAAATTAGACTTTCGAAACAACCTAGTTTTATTTGTTCTAAGTCAAAAGAAATAAATCATTGAGATTCTACTTTAGGCAAACATGTTTCGGTCTCTTACTGATGAGGTTGCTCATGAACACCTGAAAGAATATCGGAGCATTTAGTGTCAACAAGGTCAGCCAGTTGACATTACTCTTCAGCAGGACATCAAATGCAGAGAAAATGTTATTGCTGGTCAAGTCAATGTGAATTTTGTGTCTGCTTCCCAACAAATCTTATGTTATGTCAGAGCTTTGAATTTTGTGTCTGGTTCCCAACAAGAAGGCCGGAGAACATCAAAGATAGTAGTTGTTTCTATTATTTCATAAAACCACCTAGTTTTATTTGCTTATCTATCGTACTATACAACTGTCATTGTCTTTGTATACTCATTGATATTCATAAGAAAATGATGTTCTTCTACTGCCATATTAGTTTGTGTCAACTTTATTTAAGCTTAAAAAGAAATGGAAATCTTGGGAAAAAAGTTTTTTTTATGTCGATTGCATAGGGTCTTCATCTTTGCAATGTAACCTTTTTGATTTCATGTACACTCAAACATCTCTATAGAATCATCGTTTGTATAGATACATTTTGACTTCTATGGCAAAATGTTATTATAGAGTACATATAATATAGCATAACATAAACAATTAGTTCCAAACAGAACTTGGCCATTATAGTGAATTGTTATTTATATAGAGGATATGATGATTGTAGAGAGTTCTGCCGTACATAAAATGAAAAGGGGATTACATGCAGTAGAAAACAACAGCATAAATACAACCATATTGATCTGAACAGACCAAATATGGGCTGTATAATGTTAATTCTTTTACAGTAGTAGCATAGTTAGTGTTGGTGCGCCAGCCCCCTCCCCAGAAATCCTACGATTTTTGTTGTACGTTTTTCAGCCCTAAACCATCTAGATTCGATTGGTTCTTCCCCAAACACTTAGATTCGAATACCCAACAAAAATACATAAGAATCTACTCAAGAACAACCTTAAATCTCATCAAATCATCTCAAAAACTCCTCCAAAACTCAGCAATCAAGAATCCAATAGAAGCTTCAACAAAATTCATCAAGAACTCAATTTCTCTATTTTAAAGAAAGTAAATATGTTGAATTAAACATGATTGGTGCATGGGAGAAAGAACCCAACACTCCTCATGAGTCCACAAATTCGACTCATTCAAGGCTATATTTTAATAGAAATTGTGTCCTCAAATTCTTATTTTATCTCAATATATGATGAAAACCCTTAAGTTTCAGGTATTTGAAGTTTTAAGGAAATCATACAATGTAAAAAGGAATGAAAAGGCTGAAAAGAACGAAGAAATGAAGGTCTGAGGATCGCCGAGTCCACTTGCTGAGTCACCGAAGGGTCTTACTTCGCCTTTTTTTCCAGTGTGCTGAGCCTTGAAGAAAAGAATCAAGTCGGCAGAAAAAGGAAGCAATCGGTGCATCGCCGAGCAGTTCTGCAAAGCAGTACCATGTCTCCCAATGACCCAGAGCACGATGATGTTGAAGGCTAGTGCAAGACGTGATGAATTACACCAAAGAGTGAATCGCTGAGTTAATCGGCAATTCCGACTAATGATGTCGAACGATCCGCTGTAGCACAAATTTGTGAAAACTATAAATACTAGTTAGAGTTTTAGATTTAGTGTAGAGGAAATATTATAATTTTCACTTAGAGTGGAAAAATTAATATAATTTTCATATAGAATAGTACTTTTTGAGGGTTTTGAAGACTTGAAGAAGAAGAGGTTTTCATCTCCAAGGATTTGGACTTGGGTCTCTTGGATTCTTCATTCTTGGCCTGTAAAAAGACTTAAATCTTTATACCCATTTGAATGCAAGCTCATTTAGGTATAAATTTCTATCTTTTGATGTGTGGCTAAAAACCCCAATTCTTGGGGTGTGATTTAGCGAATATGGGTTAAGATAGTTGTTGGGTCTTGCTTGTTGATAGTTTAATCGTACTTTAATTGTGATTTCGTTTAGTGGTTGTGGATGAATCTAATGAATTTGTAGTTGCAAATACAATTTTATTTATGTGTTTTTGGCTTGCTCGAGAGAGAGGTCGTAAAACTAAGATCACTAGATTGATGACCAGTGTGAGTGGGTCAACACGAGGTTCAGCTCAAGAGAGTGAAACCTAGTCCCATGTCCACACAATCAACTCAAGAGAGTGAGTGGGTTAAGGCGTAGGCTGGTCTTCATGCGGCAAGTGGGTGCCCAAGAGGAATGAATTTGTAACAGGGTAAGTTGCTCGAGAGAAAGCTTATCCCCCTTAAAGCTTAGCCAAGTCACAATTACTCTATGAATCTTCTATTAAAAGCATGTTCCTAATAATCTAGCTTAACTCGTGTTCCCGTCACATCCCAAGGATCCCCTCTCATTGCTTAGAAACCCTTGGTTATTTTATTGTTTTGATTTACTAGTGACAAAACACCCTCCATTGTTAATTGACACATTTGTGACCCCCTTTAATTTACAATGTTTTTACTCGTTAATGTCTTTAGCTACGACTAGTTAGAACTAAATTTTATTTTTTTATAAATTATCAAAACCACTCTCTTGGGAAGATCCCAACCCTTGGTTGGGTTACTATACTATTGCACGATGGTAGACACTTGCATCAGAAGTTATGTCCTTGATTACGCAAATATCAAAATGGCGCCGCTGCCGGGGAGTGGTGTTATTTGAGAATTCGTAGTTAAATAGAGTTTTTGGTCCTTCTTAGTTTTCACTTTACTAATCCAAATTATAGTTTTGTTTTGCTTGTTTGAATATCAGAGCAGGTAAATAAGAATGGATAATCATTATGGGTACCACACAGACCATCCCTTCCTAAAACTACTAAACCTCAGGGACAACCTCCTGACATTTAAACAGGTAAGGGATAAGACAATTCAGGAAATGTGGCTGAAGTTTCAAGTGGTGCTGCAACCATGCCCATCTCATGGGATGACGGACAAAGCGCTACTGGAATGCTTCTATAGGGGTCTTGAACCCGAGAATAGAAGTGTAGCCGATCAACTCTGTGAGGGAGGTATGATATATCATCTCTATGAAGTCGTAGCAAAACTCCTTGACGGCATGGTAGAAACCAACAAAGAAGCCAAAAAGAAGCAGGAGTGGGACGCACTAGTTACCTAGTTGGATGCTCTATCCAATCGAGTCACCGAATTGGAAGTACAAGCCATGGGAAAAGAAAAGCATTTCTCCCTCCGAGAGTGTAATAATGGGAAGAAGCAGGAAGGTGTGCAAGATGACGAAGCTCTTTCACTCATTCAGCAAAAAATTGAGGCACATGAGAAGATGTTGAATGAGATGAAGGAAAACATCGAAATGCTAAATGAAGCGTCAACCCCTCACTCCATGACTATTCACTTACACGATACTTAAATCAGCCATTTCATATCAGGTCATTACCCACCAGTCACCAAAGAGGTCAGCGCACCAAATCAATTCCGTCGTTTGACTCAAGATAGCTTCAAATTGGAGTCTGTAAAATTCAGTGAGCCCCGCAAAGTATTGGTGACTCCCCAACCATATCGGTGACCCCGATGCTTACCGTCGTTTGAACATCTGAATTTGTTTGGGAAGTTCTGTGAAAATTGGCGAAGTAAACAGTTGTTTGGTGAAACGCTGGCTGACTCAGCAATCAAGACTACTGCCGCTGAATGAGCATGAACCGTACAATTTGCAAGCCAAGAGGTTTAAAATTCTACAACTTGTTCACTTTTACATGCTTTCATTCATCCAACTGCATCTTTCCACACTAAATTCCATATATTCCTAAATTACCTAAATATTCTAGTTATCAATTTGTGCTCAGAACATGGATTGCACTTTAAATTGGTCAGCGCAAAAAGGTGGTTTGGAAGCATTCGAGAACATGGGTTGAGACTAGACGCATTGGGCGGCCTGGCAAAGCTATGGAGAGTTTGAGGAACCACTCAGCGGTCCACTTAACGTCCCCACCTCAAACATGCCACCCCGACAGATGAGGCAGCTGCTTAACTAGGATTATCCTTGGCCTCCCTCTCTGTTATTCTCTATTTGTACTTTCGGATGTTTGTTATTTACATTTGAGGACAAATACATTTTATTTGTGGTGGGGTGAGGCCTACCTTTTGTGCGAATATTGATGCTCATGTTTTGTTCTTATATTTGGGTTGTTGTATTTTAATTGATATTATCACTGCCTTTCTGTGGATGTTTGAGCTTATGGCTCCTTTTTATTTCATATTGCAAAACGATTTTGACCTCTTGCCCCTTCTGAAAATTTTTAAATTTCTCACACATTTTTGCCACCCTTTATATGCTCTTGAATGTGGCTGTTCTTGTACAAAAATTTGAGTCTCTATTTTGATCAATATCGATGACTTGAATAGTGCTTACAATCGAACGAACATGAATGTACGGCTACGATGATACCAAATGAAGTTGCATAGACAATATGTGAAATCTTTGAATCTCGTTATGACTAGACTTGTATCAAATTGATTCTCTTGTGATGATCATTGCACACTAGCGAAAGTGTGGAGTCTTGTTTAACTTATAGTGTTAATGCCTAGTGTCATGAGCTTACCTGTGAACTATGCATGATAAATCCTAGAATTTGCCCCATTTGTTCGGTCAACTAAGTGATGCTATCTCTTGATATGATCTTAGGCCACTTCTAAGAGTGTGAGCCAATTTGACATATACCTCTTTTGTGACCGACCTTGTGAGCTTGTGATTCTCTCTTGAACACCCTTTGAGCTTTACCCTTCTTTGGAAGAAACTTGATGAAAACTAGACCTTTCTTAATCCATCACCCATAATCCTCATGAAGTTGTGGTTAGTTGAATAACCAACTTAGGCTTTTAGCCTAAGTTGGGGGTGTGGTGAAAAGAAAAGGGCAAGTCAAGAAGTGCAAGGAAAGGCTCCTCTTACCCATGGTTTTAAGAAAAATGCAACCCATCTACATAAAAAAAAAAGAGAAAGAGAAAACGAGAAAGAAAAAGAAAAAGAATGAAAAATGAAGTTGTGGAATAAAGTACAAAGAGATGGGGTTCCCAAACAATCCATGGGAAGCGAATAATAGAATGACCTATGATGTACTAATGAAAATGATTAAAGAACAAGAAATGAAGTGTTGAGAGCACCACATTTCATGAGGATAAAAGTCACTGAGCCTAAATGACCATACCTTTACACTCAGCCCCATTACAAGCCTTCAAAAGACCTTTTTGATCTTAAGTGAGCTGAAGCAAATGTTGATTGGAAAATAGGGGCAAACCTATGGGTGAAATTATGCATTATGTTCTTCTTTGTGAGTGTGAGCACTGCATCTGGGTCACGCCTCGAAACTACCCCCGAGACGCGGACACAGGACCTAGGACCACAAGTGATCCCAAGCTAACCATATTAGCCTGATCATGAGCATACTAAAGATAATAAACTGATGTGGAAGCTAAATCATAAATAAAAATGAAAAGATGGGGAATACCCATATACTATAACTGAGATAAACGATAACTGATGAGTTTAATACAAAGATGATACTAACTCAATACTAAGTTGAACCTAACTATATCTGAAAATAGACTCTAACTAACTAGAAATGTTGGGACAGGCCCCAGCTAAGTCTAGCAAAACTGAAACTAAAGGACAAAAATATAATATTGAAAAAGAGACTGATGACTATTGTCCTCGGAGAAAGAGGACTCATTACTGATTCTGCTGAACTGGAGATCGGGAACCGATCTAAGCGTGATATGGATGCTGAGAACCTAAACCTACATCACAAGAATATGTAACGCACATACGCGTCAGTATTTGAAAGGTAATGAGCATGCAGGATATAATACAACTGAAATAACATATAACTGAACAAAGCAAATACACAATGACATAATCTGAACAGGATATAGATACTGAATGCTGAGATAACCGAATGCAGTGACCAATTTAAAACATGCTGAAACTGAATACCGACTATACTTATAAATGGTTAATGCATTAGAATCTGACTGAACTGTGGGAACTACTAATAACCGATAATAAAACCACATGAGCTAAATGTGGAGTCCGATGTATACGCCCTATCGAGAGGACCCAATATACCCTTCCAGAGGTATAAAGGCATGCTGGCGTGATCACTGAAATGATGCCCACAGTGGGGACTTACAACCTACGTGGCTAGTAGTTCTGGGACTATTTGGGTACGCTGAACCCTAGTCCAACTTGGTATTATTCTACTCCCAATAGATTAAGTGATTAACACATTATGACTTAATTTCTGTAAGTTACTGGATAGCTCAAACTGAACATGCAAAACTGAGAATGCAATAATTAATCTGATAATAATGCATTCATAAACTGAGGCATGTATAACTGAATACTGAAATATCTGACCTAGCATGTATAATTCAAGAACTAAAGAAATACATAGCTAGGGTTCTGAAATTCATGCAATAAACTGAATATTAACATACTAATCTGATTTGGATCATTCTAACAGCTAGGAACCGAACAATTCTAACATTCAAGAAACCTAGGTCTAGTCATAATAAAGGAATCAATAAACTGACTAAAAACTAGGGACCTAATGGGTGAAAGGAATCCACTAGAGAAATCCCACATACCTGGTGACGAATTTCACAGAGAAATCCTTTGATATTTGGCCTGGACCTAAAGAAAACTTGTAGTGGTCTTGAACTAGGGTTCTTGACTTCTTTCTCCTCTTAGCGTTTTAATTTTCTAAGTTTTCATTAATGATTTGACTTAGGTAAGTTTTATTTATGTTTCTAGGCTTAAACTGACTAAAACCTCATAATTTAGGGTCTAAACGACGTAGCATACGGGTCCAACGAAATTGGAAAAGACCAAAAGACCCCTGCCTTAACTGCTGTATGAGTGATCAACGGACGAGACCTACGGGTCGTGCATCGAACCACGGTCTGTGCTGATCGAACGTAGTTCGTGTCAGAGACTGGGTAAAGGAGTCTTTATCCACGGACACAGACCACAGACCGTGGTCTGACCTACGGACCATGGGTCTGTCTGTGGGTCGAGACTTAGCTGATTTTCTGAGCTGGGTTTGGGGAGGGGTTGCAGTGGTGAACCACGAACCACCAGCACTGGCCGTGGTCTGACCTACGGTCCATGGATGGCAACCATGGGTTGCACCTGCAACTTCTCAAAATCTATATTTTGGTCTATCTAGGATGCAGGGTGTTACATTATATCCCCCTTGAGAACATTCGTCCTCGAATGAAGACTAAACTAGCTGAAATAGAGGGAAAGGGTTGCAATCCCTACCACTAAACACTGAGAACTGAATTTCTGACTGAACTGAGTTCCAAGAACATGCAAATACGCTGAAAATGCAAGTACAAATTGAAGAAACATGATTCTAAGACTGAATACACATGAATGAATGAAAAACTGAAGAGGAACTATTACCTCAAGCTGGAGTGAAATCAGAAGGAAAGAGGTGAGGATACTTGGCTTTCATGGCCGCTTCTGCTTCCTAAGTGGCTCCCTCTACGGACTGACTCCTCCACCAAACCTTGACTGAAGCGACTTCTTTGTTTCTCAACCTTCTAACTTGATGATCAAAAATCTCAACTGGTACATCCTCATAAGAAAGGCTATATTTTACAGCCACAGTCTCTAATGGCACTACGGATGCTGGATCACCCGCACACTTCTTCAAAAGTGAAATGTGAAAGATTGAATACACTGCTGCCAAATCTGCTGGCAACTCTAACTCATAAGCCAGTTTACCAATCTTTTTCAAGATCCGGTAAGGGCCTACATATCTAGGACTGAGCTTCCCTTTCTTACCAAATCTCATCACCCCCTTCATAGGTGACACTTCCAGGAAAACCCAATCATCAACTTGGAACTCTAGTTCCGTTCTTCTCACATCTGCATAAGACTTCTGGCGACTCTGGGCAGTCTTAAGTCTATCTCTAATGAGTTGCACTTTCTCCATAGCATCAAGGACTGAATCTGGTCCTATCAAGGCTGCTTCACCTACTTCTAACTAACCAACTGGAGATCTACATCTACGGCTATACAATGCCTCATAATAGGCCATCTGAATGTTGGAATGGTAACTATTGTTGTAGGCGAACTCAATAAGAGGAAGATGATCATCCCAACTACCCTTGAAGTCGATCACACAAGCTCTCAACATGTCCTCTAAGGTCTTAATGGCACGCTTTGCCTGACCATCCGTCTATGGATGAAATGTTGTGCTAAGGTTAACCTGAGTACCAAGACCCTTCTGAAATGACTTCCAAAAATGAGAGGTAAACTGAGGACCTCTGTCTGAGATGATATACAAAGCAACCCCATGCAACCTCACAATATCATTAATGTAAAGCTTAGCGTAATCCTCTACCGATTCTGTAGCCTTGACAGCCAAAAAGCGAGAAGATTTAGTAACCCTATCAACAATCAACCAAATGGAGTCATGATGTTTGCAGGTACGAGGTAAGCCTGTGATGAAGTCCATGTTGATCACTTCCCACTTCCAAGTAGGAACGTTAATCTCTTGAGTCATGCCTCCTGGTTTCTGATGTTCTACCTTGACTTGCTGGCAATTAGGGCACTTATCCAGAAAGTCTGCTATATCTCTTTTCATACCATTCCACCATTAGACTTCTTGTAGATCGCGATACATCTTAGTGGCGCCTGGATGGATAGAATATCTACAGTTATGGGCCTCTGCAAGGATATGCTGTCTCAAATCACCCACATTAGGAACACATAATCGACCCTAGTAGCGAAGCACACCATCTCCCCCTTGGGAGAAAACCTCCACTCTTGCTTTTCCTTAACCTATACTACCAAAGAAGATTCTGCCCTATTCTGAATCGTTACACCACCATCTGATATGCTCATAAGACAAACTCCTAGGCGAGCAAGTCTGTGAATATCCTTCGCTAGCTCTTTTCTTTCTTCATCAACATGTGCTACACTACCCATAGATAATCTGCTAAGAGCATCTGCTACTACATTCGACTTACCCAGATGGTAATGTACGCTCATATCATAATCTTTGAGGAACTCAAGCCACCTTCTCTAGCGAAGATTCAACTCTTTTTGGGTGAATACATACTGGAGGCTCTTATGGTTTGTGAACACATCTACATGAACACCATACAAGTAGTGTTTGCAAATCTTGAGTGCAAACACCACTGCTTCAAGCCCGAGGTCATGAGTCAGATAATTTTTCTCATGTACCTTAAGTTGTGTAGAAGCATAGGCTATAACCTTACCCCGCTGCATCAATACACAACCTAGGCCAACCCTGGATGCATCACAATAGATCACATAACCATCTGAACCCTCTGGTAGAGTCAAGACAGGAGTTGTAGTCAACCTAGTTTTCCGTTCTGCAAAGCTTTTCTCACAATCATTTGACCACTGGAACTTATCCTTTTTCTGAGTCAACCTAGTCAATGGTGAGGCTATGGATGAAAATCCTTCCACGAACCATCTATAATAGCCTGCTAAACCTAAGAAACTTCTGATATCTGTAGCAAAGGTAGGTCTGGGCCAATGTTTCACTGCTTTTATCTTCTGGGAATCTACTCGAATTCCTTCACTAGACACAATATGCCCAAGGAAGGCAACTGATTGTAACCAAAACTCGCACTTGTTAAATTTTGCAAATAACTGGCGATCTATGAGAGTTTGCTGAACAACTGTCAAATGACTCGCATGTCCTTCCTCATTCCTAGAGTAAATGAGGATATCATCAATAAAGACGATAATGAACAAGTACAAGTACTGCTTGAACACTCTATTCATCAAGTCCATGAAAGTTGCATGAGCGTTGGTTAGTCCAAATAACACGACTACAAATTCATAATAACCATATTGAGTTCTGAAGGTTGTATTAGGAATGTCACTATCTCTGACTCTAAGCTGATGATAACCTAATCTGAGGTCTATCTTTGAGAAATGAGTAGCACCCTGAAGTTGGTCAAACAAGTCATCAATCCTGGGGATGGGATACTTATTCTTTATTGTGACTTTTTTCAACTTCTTATAGTCAATGCACATTCTGAGAGAACTATCTTTCTTCTTTACGAACAACACTGGTGCACCCCATGACGAAATACTAGGTCTGATGAAGCCCTTATCTAGAAGGTCTTTCAACTGCTCTTTCAATTCCTTAAGCTTAGTTGGATCTATTCTGTAAGAAGGAATAGAGCTAGGCTGGGTATCTGGAATAAGATCAATTCCAAAGTCGATTTCCCTATCGGGAGGGACTCCGGGAAGATCTTCTGGAAACACTTCTGGAAACTCACTAACCACTAGAACTGACTCAAAAGTTGGAGTTTCGGAGATAGATTCCTTAATCGAAAATATATGATAGAGATAACCCTTAGAGATCATCTTTCTGGCCTTAAGGTAAGAAATGAATCGACCCATAGGCACTAAGCTATTACCCTTCCATTCAAGGATTGGTTCGTCTGGAAACTGAAAACGAATTATCCTAGTTCTACAATCAACTGAGGCATAATAGGAATGTAACCAATCCATGCCTAGAATGACATCGAAGTCTACCATTTCTAACTATACAAGATCTGCTGAGGTGACTTTCTGAGAGACTTTGATAGGGCAATTTATGTATACCCGTCAAGCTATAACTAGGTCACTGACTGGAGTAGAGACTGAAAAGGGTTCTGAAAGAGTTTCTGGGCTAACACTGAATTGGACTGCTATGTAAGAAGTTACAAAAGACAAAGTAGCCCCTGGATCCACCAATGCATAAACATCAAGATCAAAGACTCATACTGTACCAGTGACTACATCAGGAGAATCTTCCTGATCTTGATGAGCCTGAAGAGTATAGAGCTTGTTTTGGCGCTGTCCACCACCTGTACCAAATGAGTTAACCTGCTGAGTCGGGCGACCTGTTGGTGCTGTTGAAGTTGTAGACTGAGCTCTACCATTACTTTCTTCTTGATCTTGTCTAGAAGGACAATCCTTTAATATATGACCAAACTGACCACACCCAAAACATCCTTCCTTACCTGTAAGGCACTCGCCCGTATGGTTCTTACTACATTTCGGGCAAGTTGGGTAAGTTTTGGTGCCTGAAACACTACCTTGAAACTTAGAGCCTCATGCCCTACCTTTTTTATCGTTACGGAACCTGAGGGATGGAACACTAGCTGATGAAGGGGATGGATTCCAAGACTTCTGCTAAAGCTACAAGCGATTTCGACCACCCAATTTTTGTTAGGAATACTCGTAGTTACCTGTTCTTTCTCTCTTAGTCTCCTTAGCCTGTTCCCTAAGCTTATCACCGTCAACCTGCTGAGCATGAGTCATGAGCCTAGAGATGTTCATGTCTCCCAACAACATAGTATTCATGCACTCTGTTTTTACTAAGTCTGACACTCCATACAGAAACTTATTCATCTGATCCCTGGAATCAGCAACCATGTTAGGAGCATACCTGGAGAGTTGGTTAAAATTGAGCCCATACTCTTGGACAGTCATGTTACCATGCCTTAAGTTCATAAATTCCTGGGCCCTTGCTTCTCTCAACTCTATGGGGAAAAACCTGTCCAGAAAGGCTTCGCTGAAACAATCCCAAGTAATAGAAGTTGCATCTGTATCCCTGTTCTCTTTCCACTGAGTATACCAGCTATGAGCCACTTCCTTAAGTTGGTAAGATGCTAACTCCGATCATTCCCTGTTACCTACATCACTTCAAAGATCATCTTGACCTCATCAATGAAGTTTCGGGGATCTTCTCCATCTTGCGATCCTAAGAACTATGGTGGATTCATCCTAACAAAGTCTCGTACCCTGGCTGCAACTGATCCAACATTGACATTTACTAGAACTGGAGCCCGCTGATTGTTCTGGTTGTCCACACTCTGAGCCAACATTTGAATAACATTCCTAAATTCTACATTCGACACTTCTTGATCAGGGACTGGAAGAGCTGCATTTGCGTTCCTGGCATTAGCTCTACGAGGAGGCATGATCACTGAAATGTAGAATGTCGAGTTAGAATAAAATTTAGATCATACCTTATGCACGTTAAGAGTAACAAGAAAATGAAGATTTCCTAAAACACTTTGTAGCCTCCCCTCATTAGATGTTGTGCACTTCACACCCATGAAAATGACTCTACTTAGTGCGGCTTTTCAGACATCCTAGAACACTTAAACCTAGTGGTCTGATACCAAGTTTGTAACATCCCGAGACTACCCCCGAGATGTGGACACGGGACCTAGGACCACAAGTGATCCCAAGCTAACCCTGCTGGCCTGATCATGAGCATACTAAAGATAATAAACTGATGCGGAAGCTAAATCATAAATAAAAATGAAAATATGGGGAATACCCATATACTATAGCTGAGATAAATAATAATTGATGACTTTAATACAAAGATGATATTAACTCAATACTGAGTTGAATCTAACTATAGCTGAAAATAGCCTCTAACTGACTAGAAATGCTGAGACAGCGCCAGCTAAGTCTAGCAAAACTGAAACTAAAGGACATAAAATAAATACTGAAAAGAGACTCATGACTATTGTCCTCGGAGAATGAGAACTCATTAATAATTCTGCTAAAATGGAGATTGAGAACCGATCTAAGCGTGATCTGGATGCTGAGAACTTAAACCTACATCACGAGAAGATGTAGAGCACATACGCATCAGTACTTGAAAGGTACTAGCATGCAGGATAAAATACAGCTGGAATAACATATAATTGAACAAAGCAAATATGCAATGACATAATCTAAATAAGATATAGATATTGAATGCTGAGATAACTGAATGCAGTGACCAATTTATAACATGTTGAAACTGAATACTTATTATACTTATAAATGGTCAATGTAATAGAATCTTACTGAATTGTGGGAGCTACTAATAAACGATAATAAAACCATATGAGCTAAATGTGGAGTACGATGTATACGCCCCATCGAGAGGACCCAATATACCTTGCCAAAGGTATAGAGGCATGCTGGCGTGATAACTGAAATGATACCCACAAAGGGGACTTACAACCTTCGTGGCTAATAGTTCTGGGACTATTTGGGTACGCTGAACCCTAGTCCAACTCGGTATTATGCTAATCCCAATGGATTAAGTGATTAACACATTATGACTGAATTTCTGTAAGTTACTGGATAGCTCAAACTGAACATGCAAAACTGAGAATGCAACAATTAATCTGATAATGATGCATTCATAAAATGAGGCATGTATAACTGAATACTGAAATATCTGACCTAGCTTGTGTAATTCAAAAACTAAAGAAATACATTGCTAGGGTTTTGAAATTCATGCAATAAACTGAATATTAACATACTAATCTTATTTGGATCATTCTAACCGTTAGGAACCCAATAATTCTAACATTCAAGAAACCCTAGGTCTAGTCATAACAAGGGAATCAAGAAACTGACTAAAAAGTAGGGACCTAATGTATGAAAGGAACCCACTAGTGAAATCCCACATACCTGGTGACGAATTTCACGAAGAAATCCTTTGATTTCTGGGATGGAACTGAAGAAAACTTATTTCGTTCTTGAACTACGGTTCTTGATTTCTTTCTCCTCTTAGCGTTGTAATTTTCTAAGTTTTGAATAATGATTTCACTTAGTTAAGTTCTAGTTATATTTCTTGGCTTAAACTGACTAAAACCTCATAATTTAGGCTCTCAACGACACAGCTTAGGGGTCCAACGAAATAGGAAAAAACCAAAAGACCCCTGACTTAACTGTTGTCGGAGTGATCGACGGACGGGACCTACGGGCCGTGCATCAAACGACGGTTCATGCTGGTCAACCGTAGTTCGTGTCAGAGGCTGGGTAAAGGAGTCTTGATCCACGGACCGTGGTCTGACCTACGGACTGTGGTCTGACCTACGGACCGTGGGTCAGTTTGTGGGTCGAGACTTAGCCGGTTTTCTAAGCTGGGTTTGGGGAGGGGTTGCAGTGGTCAACCACTGGCCACCAACACGGTGCCGTGGTCTGACCTACTGTCTGTGGATGGCAATCATGGGTTGCACCTACAACTTCTCAAAATCTGCATTTTGGTCCATCTAAGATATGGGGTGTTACAATTTGATTCCAAAGCTTTAAACTGTGAAACCATTGTGTGAATATGGAATCATTCTTTGTGTGAGGGAATTTGAACACTACAGTTGAGCTTGAACTTGCATTTGAAGGAAGTATTGTGAGCATGAGATTCGTTGATATTGGTGAGTCACAACTTGAATCTTTGAGTGCACATTTGATCTTTACAGAAGTAAATTGAGTCTTGTTGTATGCATTCATGATTGAATCTTGTGTAACACTGTTCGAGACACCCTTTTTGAACAGTTGACCTTGAGTTTGCTTGAGGACAATAAAAACTTTAAGTAGGGGTGCTGATGAGTCCACAAATTTTACTCATTCACGGCTATATTTTAATAGAAATGGTGTCCTCAAATGCTTATTTTAACTCAATATCTGATAAAACCTTAAGTTTCAGGTATTTGAAGTTTTAAGGAAAGCATGGACACTACGTCGCAAAAAGGAACGAAAAGGCTGAGAAGAACAAAAAAATAAAGGTCTGAGGATCGCCAAGTCCACTTGGTGAGTCGCTGAAGGGTCTTACTTTGCCTTTTGTTCCAGTGTGCTGAGCCCTGAAGGAAAGGATCAAGTCGGCGGAAAAGAGGAGCAGTCAGCGCATCGGCGAGTAGTTCCGCGAAGCAGTACCATGTCGCCCAATGACCCAGAGCACGACGATGCTGAAGGATGGTGCAAGACGGCGATGAACTACACCAAAGGGCGAATCACCGAGTTAATCAGCTATTTCGACTAACGACGCCGAATGATCTGCTGCATCACAAATCTGTGAAAACTATAAATACTAGTTAGAATTTTAGTTTTAGTGTAGAGGAATTCTTATAATTTTCACTTAGAGTGGAACAATTAATATAATTTTCATATAGAGTAGTAATTTTTGAGGGTTTTAAAGACTTGAAGAAGAAGAGGGTTTCATCTCCAAGGATTTGGACTTGGGTCTCTTGGATTCTTCATTCTTGTCTGTAACAAGGCTTAACTCTTCATGCCCATTTGAATGCAAGATCATATAGGTATAAATTTATATCTCTTGATGTGTGTATAAAAACCCCAATTTTTGGGGTGTGATTTAGCGAATATGGGTTAAGATAATTGTTGGGTCTTTCTTGTTGATAGTTTAATCGTAGTTTAATTGTGATTTCTTTTAGTGGTTGTGGATGAATCTAATGAATTTGTAGTTGCAAATACAAGTTTATTTATGTGTTTTTGGCTTGCTCGAGAGAGAAATCATAAAACTAAGACCACTAGATTGATGGCCAGTGTGAGTGGGTCGACATGAGGTTCAGCTCGAGAGAGTGAACCCTAGTCCCATGTCCACACACTCAGCTCGAGAGAGTGAGTGGGTTAAGGCGTAGGCTGGTCCTCATGCGGCAAGTGGGTGTCCGAGAGGAACGTATATGAAACGGGGTAAGTTGCTCGAGAGAGAGCTTATCCCCCTTAAAGCTTAGCCTAGTCACAATTACTCTATGAATCTTCTAATGAAAGCATGTACCCAATAATCTAGCTTAACCCGTTTTCCCATCACATCCCAAGGATCCCCTCTCATTGCTTAGAAACCCTTGGTTATTTTGTTGTTTTGACTTACTAGTGACAAAACCCCCTCTATTGTTAATTGACACGTTTGTGTCCCCTTTAATTTACAATGTTTTTACTCGTTAATGTCTTTAGCTACGACTAGTTAGAACTAAATTTTATTTTGCTATAAATTCTCAAAGCCACTCTCTTCGGACGATCCCAACCCTTTGTTGGGTTAGTATACTATTGCACGATGGTAGACACTTGCATCGGAAGTTGTGTCCTTGATTACACAAATTCAAAAATCCAAGTGACTTTCCTTATTCAGACTGCCCGACTTCAAACAGGCATATCTCCCTCATACAAACTCAAAAACTAGCTAACTCAGTGTTGTTGGAAAGATAATTCATAGACCTTTCATTTGATATCTTGTAGCTCACCTAAATCATCTTGTGCTTAGAGTTATGGTCGTCTGAAATTGAACCAAAACTCATAATTAGCATAACTTGCAAATATTTCCAAATTTAATTATTTCCAAAAATAGTTTTTTTCTAATTCTAGTTCTTTCAAATAGCAGGGTGTTACAATATCTCCCCCTTGGAAATATTCATCCTCGAATGAGATTATTCTTAGTAGGCTAAGAGTGTAACATCTAACATCCAGCTCATACACCCAACAAGCAAAATATAAATACAAAAAGCCAACTTATAATAAATTCCAAGAAAAGGATTAGAACCTTAATTTGGAATTTCTCTAGACTCAAAGAGATGTGGGAACCTCTTATTCATGTCCTCCTTAGCTTCCCATGTAGCTTCCTCAACAAACTGATTTCTCCATAGAACTTTGACTGATGCTACTTCTTTGGTCCTCAACTTGCGAACTTGACGATCTAACATCTGAACCGGAATCTCCTCATAAGATAAGTTATCCTTAATACCAATATCTTCAGTAGGTATGATGAGTGAGGGATCGCCCATACACTTCTTCAACATAGAAATGTAAATTACTGGATGGAATACTGCTAACTCTTGTGGTAGATCCAACTAGGGGTGTGCATTTGGTTTTTCGGTTTGGATTTTTGGGTTTTTGATTTTGTAAAAGTGTAACCCAATACGATCCAAAATAAATTTGGTTTAGTTCAGTTTGGTTTTCCTCTATTCGATTCAACTTTTTTCGGTTTGGTTATTCGGTTATGTCAATAATTAATAACATAACCAAAGTAATAATATTTAATCCCTTAAATATATTTTCTAATATGAATCATAAGTAAAACTTAACACACAATACTTATATGTATACATATTATAGATGTAATTCAAACATAAAATATAAACGTAATCATCATGAAAGACAATAACCAAAAAGGGCCAAAAGTGGTCAATTCCAACTTAATTCTAAACCTAAACATATATATATATATATATTGCAAACAAAATATAAACATAATCATCATGAAAGACAATAACCAAAAAGGGACAAAAGTGGTTAACTTCAACTTAATTCTAAACCTAAACATTATATA